>SCLH01000760.1:57651-69477 GCA_004367855.1 Oikopleura vanhoeffeni | reverse complement strand
GTCGTCAGAAAATGGTTTTATAACCTCATTACTCATTTAGTTCGTTTTTCATAGCTAGACGTTCTCACAATAATTGCTACGTTTTCCGAAAACATTTTGAAAAAGAGAAAAAATTGTGCAAGGAAATTTTTGGACGAGGGAAGGCTGCACATGCACTAATATGTTTTACCAAACAAGACTGTCGCATAAATACATCGCTACTGGGTTTCATAACTTTTGTATTTAAACTCATCAATTTAAATCGTATTGAACGAGGTTCGAAAAAATGATTAATCTGTGAAAATACCCAAATTCTGAAAAACGTTAAGAATTTAGTGACCTGTGCAAATTCTGAGTAAGTTTCTGTTTTCGTGAATAAGAATTAATTTCAAAATTTTCCTGCACGTTGGTAAAAATTTTCCTTTTCATGATCCGGAATTTTTTATTTTTATCGATTCTTTAAAATCCGCATCTGTCAAATTGGATTTAGCGATTGAAATTGAGCTATTTACATGACTAAATCTTCATGTCATCTTTTATTTCTTTATTGCTTTAGTTTCGGTTTTTTTGAATTACAGGCAGCAAAGTTTTTTGATTCCCCGAAAGATTGTTTTTGTTCCCAATAGCTATTGAGAGAATTAATGTGACTGTTCATTTCCGATGGCAGTTGGATTTCCTCTATTTTCCTCTCACAAACCACTAAATAGTTAATAAATTTTTGGAACCGGTTGGACATCAGGATGTGAGAATTCACAGTGAAATGCACAGAAAAAATTCTCACAAGAATTATTTTATAAACCCAAACCAACTCTAACAAAATTAACTGAACTCCGTTCCGAAACAATTTTAGACTACGGATTGAATCATTAGATACATTCAACCATTAAGAATAAAATGTATAATAAAGTATTAGTAATAATATATATGTAGACTAGTATATATATTAACATAATGTGGGGGAATGTTTGAAAGACTTACTTTTGCTTATGTATAATACATAATGTGGCATATGTTCGAAATTTCAATTCTGGGCATACTCTGATATACATACAAAAATATTGATCAATATTTTCATAGTGTTTTTATCAAAAATTAAATTTACTTTTTAAAATCGAAAAATTATCATTAATTTCATATGTCTGTTTTTTTTTAAAAAATAAATTCAGCTTATAGAATTCAAAATTATATCGTTTTTTTCAAAATAATTTTTTTTAGTTCTTAAAATGTAATACCGCCGCGGCCGTATAGGCCATACCTACTAGGCTATGTTGGTATTGCGGAAGTGAACCTGATGACGAGCGTAAAAGGCCAGATCGCTAACCACCACGACAGGATTTCATAAATATAACAGCCTTCTAGTTATAGTAGTATAATAGTTAATAGTAATATAATATATACTACGGCTACCTAAAAATCGAATTGAAATATGGCAGACCATAAACCGGCGAAGTTTCTTTACACATCCTAAGGTACAAAGGTGCGAGATTCCGACTTGCAATAGCTTTGGAAGAAAGAAACTCTTGGTCGTTGTGGCCTTGATTTCAGCATTCAGCGCTTTGGTCGAAAGGTGTCCGGGTTTAATTCCCCATTCATCTCTAATTGTTTAAGTGATAATAACATAAAATCTTGGAGTCACTAATTTCGGAACTAATTCAACTACTTTATAACACAAACTATCAATTTTTTAGATTTTTTTTATATTGGGACAAGATGTAAAGCTCTTCGTTACTTTAACGTTTTTTTTTGGCGGTGTTTGAGTTCGACTCATTTCCGATATTACGATTAGATTTTGAAATGGCCAGTTACTATTAATTTTTATCACCGAATTTTTCAGGTTTTAATTCTTTATTACCGAATGAAGTCGTCACTATCTTTATTACAAACTTAACTCCATTCTCAAAAGTTAACTATCTCTATAGCCGAGTTCAATCCCACTAATGAATCTTATGTTTGCTTGAGTGATTCAACCCGGTCTCAAATTAACGCGTTTCCAATATCAAGCACCCCTTCCTTATACTCATTTTTTACATCGTGATTCTAACACGCAGCTAAATAGAAATTGAACGTTTTTGAGATTGATGTTCCGTGGGAAAAAGTATTGACGTAAAAAATAAAAGTCATTAAGAGTTACGGTCGTAACAAATGTTCCTTTACTTCATTCTTACAGAACAAAATTTTGAAAAAGGCATTGTTAGATCTTCTTTAACTCTACAAACAATATTCTATCAGAATAATGTTGGTCGCCTGTTGACCACCAGTATCTTTCCGCATTTTCTATCCCCTCTCTATTTTCCTTTTTTTCTTACACCTACGCAAAAGGCGGCGAAACACACGCAAAACCATCCTTGACAACCCACTTAGGCCCGCTAAAGCTGATAATATGCGTCTTATTATTTTTTTTGTTCTTTACTATTGATATTTGATCGACTTATGTTTTAGTAATAGTAACACCTGACTCCGCCGCGACGCACCATGTTCATCGTTTTACAAGTTTATTGCGCAAATCTAGAACGGTCCTAATCATATTTCAAATATTTATATAAAATAGAAGTTCGGATGCCACGTAACCCAAATTAAAATATATGAAATATTCATCCCGGAGTAACCCTTATTGTCTATATTTGTAGTTTATTATCTAGTTTCATTGCTGTGATTTACTCGATAACAGCCAAAAATTGCATTCAAAATTCATGAATTCCGGTATACTGATGAGCAATCTGAAACTCACAAAATTCTTAAATTCAAAATAAGGAGAACTTTCGGGTCCGATATTTCTCCGCCGCGCCAAATGATACTTCCCCATAATATTTTTGTTTCTTGTTTTGAAACACAGCAGCAGTTGGAGTTAACTTTATTTTCTGTACATCATACTAAATAACTGTCTTATAGGACGGAAGTCATAAAAAAGAATACTTAATCTTCCTCAAATGCTCTATACTTATTGTTAATCTAATAAAATTACTTTTGAAATACAGTACAACAAGATTTCCATGCTAATCTCATTAAAAAATTAATGCCATACCGAGGGATGGAACCAGTATATCCTGATCCAAAGTGGCGAGCGCTAACCATCCAGCCACTTAGTACCACGACTATTTCTCTCATTCTAAACTTATATTGCAAAGATGGAAATGATGGCTTCGTTGAAGAATGTGAAAAGCAAAACTTTAGGTTGATGGTCTGCTCATTCGCTTTTATAGAGTAAGTATGTATGATACTGTGTACACTGGAAGGCTGTTCATATATAATGAATTTATGTAATTAATACATAAGTATGTACTGTTCATATACTCTTAATAGGTTGACTGGTTTTATATTATCTACACAATTAAACTGCAAATTAAAAAGGTTTTCTTATTTTCCAAATTACGATAATTAGTTTAAAAAAATGAATTGACTTCTTATTTTTGTTAGTTATAATAGAACTGTTCTATTGACTGCAATTTGCTCCATAATAACTTTGTTGTTCAAAGTGATCCTTGATCACTTCAATATTTATTAATTTAAGTAACAAATACACATTTAACGCTCATACCGTTAGTTTTTGTCAAACATCGTAGGTGATTCAACTAATCAGCGAGATTTTTAAAACAAATGGTCAGTCAGGTCGAAAACTCCCTCACAAAAACGAATTCACAGTTTTGTGATGTTAAGATTAATTATAATAAACAGTCAATATAATATACATTGTGATACAATGTAATACAATGTAATTTTTATCTCATGGTTCATTGATTTATTTATGTGGGTGGTCAACGCAAATCAAAACAGAAATGTGCAATGAGGTTATTTTTCCTTGAAAATTTGGAATATATTTATGATATTATTAATTAGAATTTTTATATTGCTTTTGTTTATAACGTTTTCTGTATTTACCTGCGCTTCATAATTTGTTAGTTTCTCTTTCGAAATCACAAAATTCGTGGCCAGAGCCGAATTCACTAAATTTAAAAAAATACGCATTAATCTGAGACAGAATGTCAGAATGTCTGATTATGACATGTTTCACGATGAATCTAGCCTTGAAATGGCGCCCTCATTCGCAAGGTAATTTTTATTTTAGAAACTTTTGATTCATGATATTTATGATAGAAACACCCTCCAGGCAACGTCTAATGCAAAGTATACTTGTTTATTTTTTTTCAAGATTACTGCCTAGACGGAAATAAGGATAGCTGAAAAACCTGAATAAGCTGCTCGGCGCAGTTAAATGCTTATTTGCGATCCAATTTCGAAATGCTGACTAAGAAAATTTCCAAAAACAAAATTTGTTAAGAGGATTGTATAGGCAGTCCATATCTTCAGACTCGTAGTACTGTCAACTTAATTTCACGATTTTTGATCTCAACGTGGCCTGTCAAGGTATATACAACAAAACAATTGTGAAAACAATTTCTAAATTTCAAAATAAAAATTGAAATTTTTTCTTAGTGTCTCAAATGAGAAAATGTTTTTTGCTTTTGTGCGAGAATGTGATAATTTGGCAATTGTTTAAATCCTGTTTCCAGAATCATTATAGTTGCCAATCGTTTGATTACTTAAAAATTATAACGATGACCTTTGAGCTACAAAAAATAATTTTCAAATTGTCATCCTGGGAGTTTAGACTCTGAAATAAAAATTCCGAACATACCAGGTTTTTTAAAGTGCCTCGAAAATGCTCAGTTTGTATAAAAATTTATTCGTGATAACAATGAAAAAAATACAACTTTTAGTGGCCAAAATGGCAAAAAACGGCACTTTTCGCTGTTTTTTGGTGACTTTTAGGTAAAAAATTGTAAAAAACGAGATACCAGTTTTTTCGTTTTTAAATATACAGTTTGTACCGGTACTTTTTTTACTTGCAAAGTGAAAATTGTCCTTTAGCTAATTACGGTCATTTAAAAATGGTAACTATGTGGATTAAACTTGAACGCCAAGCTGTAGCCGATGTCAAGGATTTTAAAATAAAATCCACCTAGTTACTATTTTTCATTGGCGTAATTACCTAAAGGACAATTTTCACTTCGCAAGTAAAAAAAGGACATAATGTACATGTTTTGTGAGAAAATCAAGTTCTTTAAAGTAAGGTGCAAAAAATACGATTTCGCTCGCGGTTAACCTAATTTACCGGTTGGTCGTACATGCTATGAAAAAATAAGAAAAACTTTTTTTATAACTTTCAAGGGCTCACTCATAACTAGGGTGTCCGCCGGATTGAGTCTAAAAATCAACTCGAAAACCTGACATTCGATTTTCTGAAACTTCGGATATAAGTAAACAAGACCGAAAAAGATCAAAAAATTGTCGAAAATATTCCAAGTTGACTCTAAGTGACCTTTAGTGACCTCTAAAACTATCTTCTGATTGGCTCGACAAATTTTTATGAAACTTTGGGCTTTGAACCCAATTTTCTCAAAACCTCAAAAAAATTGTCGAAAATATTCCAAGTTGACTCTAAGTGACTTTTAGTGACCTCTAAAACTATCTTCTGATTGGCTCGACAATTATTTATTGAAACTTTAGGATTTATACTCAAATTTTCTCAAACCTCAAAAATTAACGAAAATATTCCAAGTTGACTCCAAGTGATCTTTAGTAACCTCTAAAGCTATCTTCTGATGGACTAGACAAATGTTTATAAAATTTGGGCTTAATACTCAAATTTTCTCAAAAACTCAAAAAAATGGTCAAAATATTCTAACTTGACCCAAAGTGACCTTAAGAAAACCCTCGAACTATCCTCTGATGTGCTAATTATTACCGCTCACCAAATTTGACAGAAATTTTGGACATCAGTCTTAATTTTCTTATAAATTCAAAAAATGCCTAAAATGTTCTAATTTTACCAAAAATAACCTCTTTCTCTATTACAGCAGGGTCCGGCGTATAGGTGAAACTTTTTTCGCTGAAAACTTCACTTATACGCCGGATTTACCTATACGCCAGACGTCGGGGATGATAAGCTCTGATTGGTCAATTAAAACAAGATCTAGAATTATAATTTAGTTAAAGGTAGTCAGAGTAAGAATTTAGGGTGATTTTTTGGTCAATTTTCATCACAAATGCAAAGTAAATGTTTTGAAACCTCAGAAATCACTTTTTTGCATAATTGATTCACGCAGTAATTCAAATTTAGGTTCTAGAATATATTTATTTAATTTTCAACAAATATATTAAATAAAATTTTATTAAAAATGAATTCCAAACTGATTTCTACAAAATGGTACCATTCAAAAAAACTATCGCAAAAATTAATCGCTTACGTAGAAATTAAAAGTGTTAGAAATACGCCAACAAAATCTTACGGGGTCGGTGCATTTGGACAGATACGAATATGGGCTCTTGATGAAAAACTTTTCACTGAGTTTATATATTCATCTCAATATACCATCAAAAAGATGTTTGATAATCCAGGTAACTTTTTGTAACTACAGGATTTTGAAGTATTGTTTTTTTAGAAAAATTTTGAGTTCATTTAAACTTTTCGAGACTATTTGGAAATATTTTAAATTTCCTCACTTCTTGTTCAAAATTTTTCAAACTAATTTTTCTGGAATCCTTAGCTGAAAATATTTGGAATGGCTACTTTCATTATATTAAAATATGTCTTCGTTTTGTTTCTTCGCTCTTGTCAATACTCTGAATCATACTTTTAAACGACACTACGGATCGGCAGAAATACTCAAAAGCCTCATTATCCGGAATTAAAAAAATTTTATCACACGTAAACTTGCCGAATTGATCAGCCAACCCATTCACCGCGTCACATTTGATAATTAAACTCCTGAAGAAAAATATTCTTTCGATATGGTAAAATTTCGTTTTTTTTCCGTCTTTTTCACAATTTAAATTTTCGATTTTGACGTAGAAATCGTATTAAAATTTAAGTAATCCGAGACGGTGGTCGAAAGCGTATTTTTAGGGCTCCTCAAGTAAAAAATAATAAATTTACTTTTATTTAGACACCATGGAAGCAAACGCAGCGTTTTTGAGTGTTATTTCAAAAGACAATTTATAAAAGTGAAAATAATTAATCTGAAGAAATTCAGATTATACAAATTAAGCTGAAAAGTGGCAAATTTGTGTTCAAAAAAGTTTTATTCGAAAAAGTTTTTATTCGAAAATTTTGAAGTGCCAAAAAGTTTCCCATCAAGACAAAAAATTTGAAAAAAAGTGCAAATCTGTCAAAATGCACCGACCCCCTTAAAGCTACTAGGGCCGTTATTGCCCCTGTATGATTCGTATCATGCGGAGAATTTTAATATTCTGGAAAAAATATTTAGCTTAGGATATATATTATAGGTATTAGGAATGGAAATTAAAATTGTGTCATTAATACACCACATCAAAGAATGTGTAGACTGTAGTTGTCCTGCACTTATTATAGCCCCAAAATATTTCCAGAAAGATTTCTCCACTTGATTTTTCAAACAAAAAATATAAATAGTTATCGTGAAAAAATGGCCTTTGATATTATCGATAGGATTTATTTGAACAGAAATTTGTGCGATTTTTAGACAAATTCAAACTGTACTAACTTACTAACTGTAGATTAATAAAATTAAAAGTTAAAACTATTAATTAATTTAATGGTTTTTTATTTATAGAAGTTTTTTGCCCAAGAAGTTTTGAAAAAACCGGTATCGCTGATTGGCCGAGCTTACATCAATTATAAGGGGGTTCCCAACGGAGTTTTAGGGTTTTTCAACTGGTCCCACGGGAAAAACGGCTGAAGTCTATAGACTTGATATTTTTACACTGATAAATAATTAATCTAATAATTATAATAATTAATAATAATTAATAATAATTAATAATAATTTAATAATAAATTAATAATAATTAAATAATAATATATAAATATAATTAATAATCATTAATATAATTAATATATAATAATAATTTAATAATAATAATTAATAATTAATAATCAATTAATAAATAATCTAATAATAATTAATAATAATTAATAATAATTATAATAATTAATAATATAATATAATAATAATTAATAATAATTAAATAATTAATAATAATTATATAATAAATTATAAATAATAATTTATAAATTTGTTAAGGAACAAATTGGAAAATTTGCACCTGTCCTGATAGGCAGAAATCCACAGTTCACATTTCAGGAATCATTTGTTAGTAATAACAAACCTAATTGTATAAAAAACTCAAATCTCAAAACCCCTAAAATTTCGATCATTGATTTTTTTGTGATGATTTTCGAAGAAAAATTCTAGCGTGAATACGACACATAAAATCAGAATTCTGAGGAGACTGATATTTGGGAAATAACTTGAGGCTACTCCTAGGACTTTTATTTTTTTTATGGTCTTTATTGAGAGTTTTATTTTTTCTCAAGTGATTTCTCTAAAACTCAGAAAAATTAAAAACAATCCATAACGCTAATAATTAATTTTTGAAATAAATCAGTTCGATTTTAAGTTAAAATTCGATGAGAAGCGACAAAGAGCACAGCTGGAACTTGATTAACTCGATATCATGCCGAGTAATCAAGCTTACAGCGGGCCGAGAGTTTGTTCTCATTTTATTGGCTGAACATCTTGATCAAATAAATTTATTTTTTCCTCAAAAATAGGTTTTTTACGATTTTTGTTATGTTCTTTTTTGGCACAGAAAAATAAAATTATCATGTTTTTGGTTAGTGGATAGAGATATTTTTAATCAGAGAACATATTCAGAAAGCCAAGGTTTGAGTTGTTCATTTATAATTTGCATGTCACTCTGGAAAAAATCGTTTTTTGAAAAAAACCTAACTTCATTTTTTTATGGCTTATGTCGATCAAAGATAATTTAATTTTTGAAAAAATTAAACGTTAAAAATTTAAGTCTGAGCCTGATCTTGATAAATTTAAAATTATTTTTACTTTTTTCGCCAATTCACCGTAATGAGCCTTCAAAGTTCAAGTCGAAAACTATTTTTATTCAATTTGTTTATGATTGTCGTGCGTGCATTTTTGCGCAAAGAAATACTGAAACTTGTTTTTCAGACGATTGAGATAAGTTATCTTAAATCAGAGACCATATTTCAATAGCCAGTGTTCTATTTAATCTTTTGTAATTCATATGAGATTTTGAAAAATGTATGGTTTTCCGATGAAGTACCTGAAACTAAATCTCTATTTTGTCTTGCATTTATCGCGCCCACAGAGTTAAAATTTGAAAACAAATTAGCCTCCAATTTAAGTCTATCCTTGATCTCGGGTCATTAAAAATAATGAATATTCTATCGCCTTTATTATCTCCGCAATTATCGCCCAAAGTGCCGCCGTTTTGGATGTGAGGGGAATTTCAATGGTTTTGGGTGTGAGGGGGTTAATAAACCATCTCTGAATGTCCAAGTACCACACGAATGTATGACATTTGTATGTACTTGTGTCATTCCAGATACCTCAGTCACTTAGCAATCTAGCTTTAACTATCGAGAATTCTGAGGCTTGATTGCTGACCCACTTTTTCGCTGAATCCCTTTTCTCTTCTTACACTGAAAATGGCTGTTAAGTCCAAACGTCAAATAAAAAACTATCGATGATAGAATACAAAATATATATTTTATGTCTCAAAAAACCAAAAAGATAACTTGAAATTGACGGTAATTTTATATACGGTTTACCGTGGTACACGATATACGGTAAGTTGAAAAAGTACTCAAATTACGTCAAAAAATTTTCTTGATAAACTTCAAACGTTTTTAAAGACTTTTTTTCATTACAGAAACAGTCCGACTGAAATCACGGGACGACAATAATCGAAAATAAAAGTTTGGGAAAATGTCATAATTAATCCTTATTTCTTGAAAAATAGATAACGTTTTTGGAAAATGACGTTATGTTCAAAATTCTATGTGCTTTATTTGGCCTCAAAATTTTTCGGCGTAACTTGAGTACTCTTTTCTACATGAACCAAAACCTTATTTCGTAAGTTGAAGGTCACGTGATTGTATTTGGACTTCGCGCTAATGAAAAAAAATGTTGAAAAATGCAATTGAAAAAAAATGGTTTTATTTTGGCCAACCTTATTTCTTGAATACAGTCACGTGATCATTTTTGGGCTATCGTGTAATGGAAAAAAGTCTAAGTTTTTTTTCTGATCACGATCAAAGGTTTTATTTGGTGATTCCAAAAAATTTTGCAAAAAATAAGTACTGTAATAAACAGTGAAATTTAAAAAAAAACACAAATGGCATTTGGTTTTAAAGTTTATCCATAACTTTATAACTGATTTTGTCATCAATGATTAACCGTCGTAAAATTCGATTAAATGGTGAACGGCGACGAGTTGTCAGAAATCGAGTCTACGAGTTAAATTACTAAAAATACTGAACGAGTATTCTTGTGATAATAATTATCAGATAATTGTCACATATTATTTTTATTGCAGATGTGATTTAAATTATTCCTCATTCGATTAAATTTCAGAGTATAAAGTATTTATAGTTGGACGGTTCCTATTTTGACATTTTAACATGCTTAGAGTAGACAGCCAGTACGCAGGTGTTAAAAACGCAAAGGCAGTTTGGAGTGTTAAGGGGGTTCCAACCGGTATGAAAGGTGTTTTTCGGAATGTTTTTCACAAAAATACGGTGTGGAGCTTACAAACTTTTATCTAGTAGAACTGGAATGATCGAAACCTCGCTGCAAGTCATTATGATTTGAAATTTATATTAAATAGGCATTTTACCAGTGAACCGAATTGAAAAAACCGGTAATTTCAAACTAGAAAAATTTTCAGCGCCTTCAAAAAACACTAAAAGAAATTGAAAATTCTTGAGATTATGTACAGATACAGTAGACAATTACTATAAGGCCGGAATTTTTATTTTTCGAACTCTAGAATTTTCTCAAAAACTGATATTTTAACAAGTGTCGCCATAAAATTTTCAGCACCTTGAGTTTTCATTTAATTTTTTGTTGCATTTCTATTTGTCGAACAAATCGTGTAAGTGAACTGGTGTAGAAGCAAATTTTTTTTAAAAATGACTCTCACTTTCATTCTGGAGGTGCGCAACTTTAAAATGTTGAAAAAAATGATCAAAATTTTGAAAAAATTAGGGTCATCTTTAGGTCGATTTTTTTGTTGTTTAAAAAGTAAAAAAGTTTCGGTTCGCCCTATTTAGTGTTCAATTTAGCGAAAGGTACAGGTGGAAATTATTGAACCGTTGATTAAACGATTTCTAGTTATCCCACGGCTAACAGATTACCACCATTAAATTGGTAATAATTTTTTTATTTGATAGAATGTCCAAAAAATTATTTTACAACATTTCAAAATCGAATTTAATTTGAGTCGTTTCATGCTGTTGGGAACCCCCTGAAGGACAAATTTGGAAGTCAAAATTTATAGCTCCATCAAAATTAACTGATTTAAGTGTTTTGGCACACGGTGCGCACCCTTTTTGTTTAAGCATAACTTCTTCACGCGCAAATTATAATTTGGCCCCTTTTTTCTTCAATTAATTTATCTTTACAAAGTAAACCTTCGAACAAAGCACACAAGAAAAGTTACATCTTAAACCTCGGTTGATCAAGCGGTAAATTAATTCGAAACTCTATCAATCGGATTGATTCAATCCTGTTTATCTTGTTAGAAATAATAAAAACTGGTCAAACAGGCGCAGATTTAACTTGCTTATGGTCTGCATCAAACTTCACAATTCCCCATAGTTACACAGTGTACACAGTGTAACTGACACTGTTAACGACTTCCACTTGGCGCATAACTTGATTGGTTACGTTAGCATGAGGAGGGGGGGGGCGAAATTGTGAAATTTATGATTTGAAAAGCTTAAAACATATAACGTTATCACGGTTCGAAGAAAATTATTCGCTGCTAAAA
>SCLH01000760.1:7643-42095 GCA_004367855.1 Oikopleura vanhoeffeni | reverse complement strand
GCTTTACTCTATGACAACTTTGCGGATCAAAATCGCACTTTCCACAAAATGTTTTTAAGATCATTTTTAGAAATTTCTCTTGTAAGCAAAATTTGATATTAGCCGATTGATACCAGGCGGCGACTTTGAGAAAAGGTTTCTATGTTTTCAGGAATCGAAAAAATTAATTTTTTCAGATCGATATTTTTAATTTGAAGTGTACTTATCCGAATACAGTCCAACTAAAGCAGCAAATTGGATCAAAATTGCAAGAAATTGATACGACTTCTTTGACACAAAACGGCGATTTCAGCGGAAGATTTCAAATTTTAACCAGCGATCTGGACGGAAAATCACAAAATTTATTCACAATCGGAACGACCGCTTTGATAACCATTGCTCAAGAAATCCAAATGGGCAATGTTTATTTTTTCATCGAACAGTGCGTAGTATCGGTGAGTTTTTTTCAAAAAAATTGGTTCTGAAAATTTGAATTAACAAAATTCACATATTCCTTTATCACACTTTGGATAACCCAAATTTGTTTAAAAATGGTACATGAAGATGGTATATGAAATTTGCGGGTTTTTAAATTTTTGAGTGTTTTTTGAGGTGTTTTTGGGGGCCAAAATTTTTGTTCTCCAATGAAATCCTATATTTTCTTCATTTCATGGAATTTTCCAGCTATATACTAAAAAAAAATTCAAAATATTTGTTTTTTCGGATTGTCAAAAATCGCGATTTTGGCCGGTTGATTTTTCGGCCAAAAAGTTTTTTTCTTCACTTTCAGCCAAAAACCTTAAAGTGCTCCGAAAATTAATAAAATCGGAGCTCGTCAATTTTTGCCGTGCCTACCTTATCCTAAGGGGTTTAATCCAAAATAGTAACAAATTTCTACATTAATGAGTTATTTACAACCTACACATTTCGTTAATTTCATCTGCGATTTTGAAAAGTTAGAAAATTTTTTTTGCAAATTTTTCTTTTATCAAAATGCTCGAAAACTTGCACGGAATCCGTTTCTGGCAATATTGAACCGTCAATCTGCTTCATTTAGATTATCCAATCAGCGGCCAGGGAATAAAAAAAAAAGCTCGAGCAAAAATTTTTTTTCGCGAGCTGATTTTTCTCACCTATTTTTTTTAATTCATCAGTAAAATTCAAATGTTTCCTGTCCACCCTCAAAAAAAGCATGTGCGTCATGTGTAGGGTTATACCCGGGAGCACTATCTGCAAAATTGAAAATGCTGGAGAAAATCACATGTATTTAAGCTCATTTGTTTTTATATTTGTCAGTTATTTTTCTTTTAATTTAAAGGATTGGGTTCAAAGAACGTTAATCTTTATTTTCCAGAAAAAAATTTCAAAAAACATAATTTTTGAAATTTTGAGAAAAAATTTGGTCAATTTTGATGAAAAATGCGTAGGCGGAAGAATTATTTTCAATAGGTTTCTCTTTTTAAATTCTGCGCTAGGCAATTGCTTCCAATTTCATACAGTCATTAGTTTAAAAGATAGTTTTTGGCCCCGGTATAAGTTATACCGTATAACCCTGGTCATGTGGCCTGCCATGGCATTGACTGCGTTTCATTTGCTTGTTTCGGAATTCCTTCTTCATTTTTAGCCTCTTTTCACAAACAAAAAGTTTTTGAATGTTTTTAACAAACGAAAACTTTTTTGTTCTGGAATGTTTTGAAAGTCAAGCCAAGCCACAAAATCAAGCCAAGCCAAAGTCAAGCCAAGCTAAAAAATCAAGCGAGCTGTGGCCAGGCCTGGCACAGTGCTCTGTGCACTCCTCTCAGTTTTCACTGCTCTTCATTTGATACTATGGTTTTAGAAACCATTGCTAATGGTCCATTGGAGATTTGAAAAACAGATGAAAACTTCTTTTCTAGTCGAAAGGCATAATATAATTTATATTGAAAGACTTTTAGTTTCGACGCCATGGCGCGCCACTTGAAATTCACGCGGTACATGCTAGCTGAACTGTGAAAAAATTTCCTTTTGATATTTTGATTATTTTCCATTTTGTAAATATAAGGTTTTTAGCTATCTCCGGACAATAATCTTTGTTCAAACTATGATCCGAATGAAAAATACTCGATTATTGGCCGAAATATTCCAGCGTGTCCTGACAAATGGACAAATACGGAATTTATAGAGGAAAATAATTTGCAGACAATAAACAGCTCATTTACATATTCTATATTTGGTTTTGCTTCCTGTCCGACGGGGACGCAGATTTTAACTTGTTCATTGCAATTATGTATTGCTGGTAGTTGTCCGGAAATTCCCGAATGCTAGACTTAATAAAATTTTTGAGATAAAATTGAACAAAATATTTAAAATCACTGTTCAACATTCATATTGTCTTGACTACAATTTAGGCCCAAACATGGTAGGACTCCACCCTAGGCCAAAAAAAAACCTTTTTAATTAAACAAATGAAAAAAACCTTCCGCTCTCCGATTTTGCAATTTTAAACCAACTTGACTTCCCGTAGTATCCCAAGAAAATAACCAACATTCACTCCTATACACATTAAACCAAAAATAGTGATATTCTTTATACTCCAAATTGCGTAATCATCCCATTTTCCAATGTGTGCTCCGAAAAATTTACATTGTTCCAAGAAACGTAGAATTAAGATGTACGTGTCGGGAAACAACACCAGAGCACGATCTCATTGTTCGAAAAAAAACAAAAGCTATCTCGACATATTAAAAAACTGCAAACTTACAAATCCCAAATTAAACATTTAAAAAACAACCCAATAATACCCAAATCTGTCCGAAAAAACAGCAGCTTACTAAAAGACAAAAAATAGACCATATATCTACGAAAAGCTTACCAAAATATACAAATTAATACAAAAACCCATATAACAAAAATATATAAACAAGAAAAACTACACCGCAACACTCACAAAACAATCGTTTGGACCGCCGAAGTCTTTTTCCTTCAGAATTTAAACGGGCCCCCCGCCCCTACGCCTAATAAACTAAGAAGAAACTTTCAGTTCTTCGAATTTATTTTGAAATCGGCATGTAAAAAAATTTTTCAGTATGTTATTATGCTCCCATTATTTTCTCTGTAACGAAAAAAAGCTTCTTACAGTAGACTTCCCCCATGTTTGAAAAAATTCAATGTATTGAAATCTGTACGGAAAATGCTTTATTATTAAATAATGGTTGAAAATGAATAAATCGAAAACGTTACCATAACTGACAGAATTATACATTCATAATTGTTCTTTTATTTTAATTTTCTACTGAATAAAATTATGACAAAATTATCTCGACGCCACTTGAAACTCACGCGGTGAAACTAAAACTTAAAGAGGTACCTTATGAAAAAAAAACGATTTCCTCTTTTTTGAGGCCAAATATCTTGAAGACTACACATCGAAGAACCCCATAGTTAAATATAATTCAATACGTTAACAAAAATCTCAAATCTCGTTATATCCCTTTAACACATTTTTGTTAATCTAGGATGTTCGGGCTGAAAAGCGGCCTCATGAGCAGGCAATTGATCACTGATTGTTTAACCGATCAGAAACGAGCTTTAGAATAAAATGTTACTTTGTGTTTAAAAATCTACTTCTCCATGACTTTTGAAGATAGGAAAATTATGTTTAGATTTTAGTAACAAAAAAATACAAACGCAGGTCTTTGATTTTTTTCGATAATTTTAAATTAATTCGCCCTTGAAAAGCCAAAAAACGATACTTTTAATTTCTGAAAATCAATTTAACAAAAATAATATTGTGACATTTTTTTTGTTCGAGCCTCAATAAAGGGGATGATTGTCGCTGAAAAGTTCAAAATCGGGGTTTTCAATAACAAATTAAGGGGGAAAGTAGAAAAAGTGTTTATTTTCTTTAATATTTTAACAATGATCTTGGATCATTGATCTAGCAAGGTTTTTCGCTTTCGGGTGACTAAAGGGGATTGTCCATGCTGATTGTTGTAATTGCTGGGTATTTCTAACTGCTTTTCAACAGTCTATAACTTTTGTTTGAAATGTTTAAATGTAAAAACAGAAAGAATTTATTGTTCCGAAAATATTTGTTGTATAAATAAGATAAACAGAATTTGTTTTTAATTCGTTACAAACTTGTAAATCATTATACGAAAACCATTTTTGAGACTGTTAATTTTTGCCCAGACAAGCAAAATCAGCATGGACAACCCCCTTGAATAAGGAACGAGCTTATATAAAATATGAAATTATTCATTTAAAATATATCTCCAGTGGAGATTCTCCACGTAGAGTTTTTCAACCAAAACACAGATTAAGGGTATGGTGGTTCCTAATTTGACATATTCCCGATAAAACATTAGCCAAACAGGGCTTCAAGGGTATTATTCAGATTAGCCATTTTGTAGAACTAGCCTTCAACTTGCGAAGAAAATTTGCCAAAACTTTTTTGTATGACCACACTCCTTCACACATTAGCGGCACAAGAGCCACCTAAGCCAAAACAGAAAATCTATCTCCTTCCAGGTTTTATTTTGAAATAAACCCAAATTTCAACATANAATCTGAAAAACAAAATTTTGATAAAAAAAAAATTTTGAAAATATTTATTTCAGTTTTTTAAGGTTCCCAAACTTTGAGCACGTCGCATTAAGTACCCGAAAAAAATATCGAAAAACCCACTTCATTTAGTTCCGGCAAAAACGATTTCCTAAAAGTGCTTTTTTTAACTAACTGTTTTGAGCAAAATTTGCGAAATTAATCCAAGAAAACAAAGTATCTTCAAAAACACCCATTTTGAGACGTTTTTTATTGAAAAAAAATTGAATAAGACAAAATTTCAAATTTCTGGCTTCATTTAGTTCCGGAGTTTTTGAATTTAGCATGCTACACAAAAAAGTGAAAAATTCTGATGTCACCTCGAAAAATCATTTCTTTATGAAAAACGGCCAAAATTGAATTTTTGGACCGTTAATACGACCGGTACGATTATACAAAAAACTTCCGGTTACTTTTTTGAAAAATTCAAAAAAATATTTCGTAGGTGTCACAACGAGAAAATCACTGGAATTTTATTCAGCTCGTGACAGACGTTTGAAATTCACGAAATGGCGTCGGTTACTGCCTTAAGGGGGAAAGTAGAAAAAGTGTTTATTTTCTTTAATATTTTAACAATGATCTTGGATCATTGATCTAGCAAGGTTTTTCGCTTTCGGGTGACTAAAGGGGATTGTCCATGCTGATTGTTGTAATTGCTGGCTTTTTATAACTGCTTTTCAACGGTCTATAACTTTTGTTTGAAATGTTTAAATGTAAAAACAGAAATAATTTATTGTTCCGAAAATATTTGTTGTATAAATAAGATAAACAGAATTTTTTTTTAATTCGTTACAAACTTGTAAATCATTATACGAACACCATTTTTGAGACTGTTAATTTTTGCCCAGACAAGCAAAATCAGCATGGACAACCCCCTTAAATAAGGAACGAGCTTATATAAAATATGAAATTATTCATTTAAAATATATCTCCACGTAGAGTTTTTCAACCAAAACACAGATTAAAGCTCAAATTAACCGGATATGAAAAAAATCTGCAATTAAGCTTCGTCATTATCAAAAAATTGTATTTTGAGTTAATTTTAACGGAATCATCGACTGAATCGAACGATTCTTGCAATAGAGTCTCTTTAATAGAAAGACACGTTTTCAGAAAAAAATATCACTTATATTCTAAGCAAAGTGTGATAAAGGGATATGTGTTGGTTGATGTCATTAAAAATTAGAAATCAACGTTTGGAAAATAACAGTGGAATTTATTTTAAACAAGCGATTAATTAAGTTTATTTGTTTGTCAATTAAACAATCAACAAAGAAAACAGAAATAAATTACTTGTTAAAAATGCTTTCATTGAAATTGCTGATGAAACTTCAGGATACAATTTTCGAAGCACCGCCAACTATCAGTATGGTACAAAATAATCTTTCATGATTGAGATTTTTTGTCGTTATCAATCGCAAAAACAGGTAGATTTAAGATAAAAAGTTACCCTGTGAAACCTGTGTGTTTTGTCACTCTAAGAGTTAAAAATTTGTATTACAAAAATAGCGTGAGACAACATTTTGTTCATGAAGAAAGTGTTTTGTGAAAACTAATGTCTTAAAAAATGACAAATTAGTACCATTTCCGATTCACATTCAGTATCACCATCAACTGCTCCACAAATTCCAATTTTTTGAATTGCCTTTGCCTGATGTTCAATTTCTTCTCCAATTTCATCCATATCTATATCGAAATCATCTAAAATAGTTGAGATTAAATTAAAATGGCACAAAATAACTTTTAAATTCGTACCTACTTTTGATACAACTGCACCAAGCAATTCATCATTTTCAGCATAATCCATTACAAATTCATACATTTTTGGAATAGTTTGTCCGATGCTTTCGAGATTTCCGGTGAAGTACAAATAGCCGGCTTGAGAACTCTCACCAAGGAATATTAATTAGAATAGTCAATGTAGAAACTGGTATATTACGGTGATTACGATCACTGATCGTCGCTAAAAAGGTAGAAATCGGGCCTCCAATTGAAAATTGGCGCATTGATAGAAATTGAACGAAAATCTACTCCCCGGATTTGAAAATTACGAATTTAAAATCCACATGAATTTGCAACCGAATAGTTTCAGAGACCACCCGAAAGTGTTTTAGCCTTTCTGTTAAGAAATCATTTTTTAATTTTCCAAAAATCCAGAAATTTGAATTATTTAATAAGCAATATTTTTGGGGTTTTTGAAAAATACGTCCAAGAATATATACATATACTGTATCATATGTACATCTACTGTACAATGCGCATTTGGCCAATTTCTTGATTTTCAAATAACCGGTTTACTTAACCTTTTTATGACTTGACCTGATTACGTGGTGATTCATCTAGATTCATGTATCCCTCTAGTATTGTTGCAAATGTATTTTTGTGACGATCCGATACCTTAAAATATTTCATTAGTAACTGAACTTTCACAAAGATAATAATTATAAATTTTTACAATAATTTAAGTTGTTGTATTAATATTTTTTTTTATGAGGAAATTGATGATAATTTTCATCAAAAAAGTGATTCTCAACGGCATAAAGTTTTTTAAACTTGGTTTTGTGAGCAACCAACTGTAGTTATATTCTTCATCTTTTCATAACTAAATGGTTTAATCGATGTTTCATGATTTTCTGACTGTTTGGTCACCAACTTTTGGTGCCAAATTTTTTAAACTCACGCATAAACAAGATTGAAAAATAAAATTTCAGATTTTTGTTTGAACTAACTAAACTTGCTAAAATATCGAAAGTTGACACCAAAATTTTAAGCACCCTTGTTCATATTTTAATTTGGACAGCTTTTATTTTTTTTAAACTTTGGAAACTTGAAAAAAGGTAACTACGCAGTAATTAAAATTTGCATAATTCAACAGAAATTGTACCAAAATTTATGAAAGATACCTCTAAAGCGACATCTATAATAGATTCTTCATCTTTTCTCTCGGAGGTTATTGATAATTCTGAAATATCACTGATATCATTTGATATTATATCAGACTGTGAGTCTTGACCAAATGCCCAGGAAACGTCAATCATAAATTGCCCAATTTCTGAAATTAAAGATATTATTGGATAAAGCCCTTTACTTTTATGATTTTGTTTCCTCGGTACTCTCTGTTAGGTTTAGCCTATTCTTCATTAACTTTTATATACCTTCGATAAGATACTGACAAGCGCCATCTTCATTGAAAAAAACTCTTGTGATTGCATAGACTGAATTGAAGAAATTTCCAAAGGAATCGTAATTTCTTTGTTAAGATTTCAACGTTTGAACATTTAAAAAACAAAAAAAATTAAGCTTCTAGTTGGATTTTGCTAGTTTGGTCTAGTACATTATACTATTGAAGTACTACGAATGTACAAGACCAAACTAACAAAGTCAAACTAGAGTCTTAAAGAGATATAACAAAACAATAAAATACAAATTTCATTTATTTAATTTCAAATATAGTGTTCTAGTAAGATAATCTGCCCAAGTTAGGACCACTCCGAATTTGTTGTCTCCCTGCTTTTTCTTAATATTAAAGATGCAGTACTCTAGGCTAGAGTCTCTAGCTGGAGCTCAATATCGCCGAAAGTTTTTTGCCAAAAAAATTCGGCGATATTTGGCATTTTCGGTGATATTGGCACTTTCGGCGACACAGAAATAAAGTTTTACGTTCGAAAATAAAAAAACGCGTGGGCGATAAAAATGACGTCATAATTTGAAAACTTTTTTAATATCACAAAAAGTTTAACACTTGGTTCAAATGAAGTTGATCACCAAAATTGCTCATAATTAAATACTCTACCAAACGCAATGAAACAGAAATTCAAAAAAGTAAATTCGGGAAATTCAATTTAAAAAAAGACGTCATTCCGGATGCACTAAAGTGATTTTTAATTAAAATTACGAACGCCCACGCAAATTCGGCGATTCCCAAATTGGCTTTTTCGGCGAGTTTTTTGGCGATATTGTCAAATTCGGCAATACGCTCCCCTGTATTTCATTAGTTTTTTATTATTTGAAACCGCTGACTTTGTGTTCTGAAGCGTTTGTAAATATCAACGATGCCATCGATTAACTTCTCATACATTTGATAATAAGCTGTCACAATGAATGCAGTACTCTCGCAGGCAGTAGGTTCACGATCGTCACTGCCTGATCTGGAACGAATATTTTCTGCATTGATACCATATAAAACATCCTGAAACCAAAGTTTGCTACATTTTTGCATTTTAAACGGGCTCCGCGACGAGTGCCAGTGTTTTTTATTAAGAAATTTGTCGAAATTAGAATCTTTTGCTGCAAGACTGTTGCATTGACAATGACAAATCGTTTTTTTTTCGTGAAATAAGACAGTGCCGATTGGCACTGAGTGTTCAGTGAGCCCACCCGTTCTTGAAACTTTTGCACGCACTCTATATAATAATAATGCTCGAGTTTTTTTCAAAATTATTTATATTTTTATCAAAAATTAATTTTTTTTATTTCGTGAAATATAGCGATTTGGCTGAGTCCTTATCGTTTAACTCTAAAAATAAAATCATCTTTTCAGTTCAACCCTTGGAAGCTTCAAACTAATTTATTCGGCAGAGGCTCCCGGACCATTTAAGTGGTCCAACTTTGACATCTTATAACGGAAAAACAACATTTTAGAAAAAAATGTGAATTGTCTCACTTTCGATAAGAAGGTCCAAATAAACAAGATAATTAATCAGACCTTGGCAGCGCGCTTTATCAAAAAACGCAAAAAATTGCACTCTGTCAAAAATTGTTTTTTGAGAATGAGCAAAATGTATCCTTTGTTCAAATAAAAAATCCAAGCTCTTTAGCACAAGCTGGATGTCCTCACAGAAGCTACCGAGCCTGCTTGCTGATCGCTTAGTGAGATATGAAGATAATCAAGCATCAGTTTGATTGTTTTCAGCATATTTCACTTTTTGATCTGTTTTTTTGCAGCCAGTGAGCGTTCAAATCACGGATATAAATGATTAAAAATTTTTCCGTCTTCCTCATTTGCTCGAAAAATATTGTTTATTTAACAGACGAGGACCTCGAACTTTTTTTGATACTATGAAGACGCTGATAGAAAAAATTTTCAAGTATATAATATACTTAAAAAAAATATACTGTGTATTGTTCAAAACGAAGTACAAAAATGAAGTTTCCTTGAATTAAAATACTAAAACTTCAAAAATTTATCTTGACGTACGCCAACTTTATGATC
The DNA here is from genome assembly GCA_004367855.1 of Oikopleura vanhoeffeni. Taxonomy (NCBI): domain Eukaryota; kingdom Metazoa; phylum Chordata; class Appendicularia; order Copelata; family Oikopleuridae; genus Oikopleura; species Oikopleura vanhoeffeni. The sequence continues at coordinate 32,323 of SCLH01000760.1, read as the reverse complement.
AGTGTTTTTGTAGTTTTCATTTGAACCTACTTTCAAAAAAATCGAAGCATGTTTTTTTTTCAATTTTATTCAAAAATTAAAAAAAATAACTCATGAAAAAATAAAAAAAAGTTCTGATTCGTAATTTTTTTTTAAAGATGCTCAAAGAACTTTCCTAAAAACTCAGTTGCTCAGATTTAATCTATTGGTTATCAAGTTTGAGCAGCACGCGTTTTAGATTTTTTTGAGAGAAATTGCCAAAAAAGTAAGATATAATTACTTTTGAACGAGTGATCCCAGAAAATTTTAACTGTCATTTTTGAATTCCTCGTGGCAAACTCTACGTCGGATTCGATAATAAATTCATTTTAATAATATATAATATTTTTATCTGTTAGCGATTGCCAGGTCAGTTGAAAATAATATGAATTCATGAATCGCAAGAGACATCAGTTATTGAGTCATCTTACAGAACATTTTTTAGCTTCAAAATGAGTCTGTTTATAATTTCGTGGCATGCAGAGGGAATTAGGCAGAGGGAATTTTTGAAAATAAAAATAGTACACTTGTCTGAGTTCAGAGCTGTTTGAAAATTCTGATAACGGGCGTGCTTTCCGTACCTAGCTAAGCAAAGTATAGGGAGGACAAAAAAGTCGATTGGCCAATTTGGGTACGGAAAGCACGATCCCGGCCATATATAGGATATCTGTGATAGCGATCAGAGTTATAAAGACTTGTTTGAAACACCCATAATATAAAAGCAATATTTTTAATTTTTAAATGATAGAAAATTTTGTTTTATTTTCAGAATTGTACCTAAAATATTCTTTTGAATTTGTATGCGAAAACACATGACAATTCAACCGCAAGCGCAAACAAGTTTCAAGCTCATGGCATGTCATGACATTCATGACATGTCACATGTATATACGTCTTTCGGCAGACTACGAGCAAGATGGGAAAAAGATGCAGATACGATTCAAAAATACACACGAAATTCACCTCAACCGAGTCTATAAGTATGTATAGTTGTTCTTTTTCGGCACCTTCAAGGCCGTCAACGACTGCATCTTGGAACACCTCGAATTTAGTTTTTGTTTCTTCATTCTTGGCTGATCTTAAATATTTTTAAAGTGTTGTTATATCATAAATACAAGGGGGAGGCTCAATATCGCCGAAAGTTTTTAAGCAACAAAATTCGACGATATTGGGCATTTTCGGCGATATAGGGACAACAATAAAGTTATTTGTTAAAAAATTAAAAACCTGTAGGCGGTCGGTATGACGTCATAATTTTAAAAGTTTACAAAGTTTTTAATTTCATAAGGAGTTTAACGTGTGTTTCAAATAAAGTAAATGACCAAACTGCGTAGAATGAATCACTCCAACGAACGCAAATAAACAAAAATTCGAAGGGTTGATTTAGAAAGATAAACCTTTTTTATAAATTACGTCATTCAGTAGGTTTTTACAGCGATTTTGGCCGACGATATCCTTTTAACACCTTTTGTTAAATCTGAGAGATGTTGAAAAGCGGCCAGGGAGCCAATCCTGACACTCCTAAGCTCCTCCTAGCCACTCATGAGGTCGCATTTCAGCCCACATCTCTTAGATTAAACAAAAGGTGTTAAAGGGATATGGGGTTTGTCCTGTATATTTTTTGTTCAAATTGAATTTTTTCGCATGACATTAAAAAGGACCTTTTTATAGCGAGTTTCCTGTTATTTATATTGTTTTGAGAAACTTGTTGATCACTTACGTTAATAAGAAGTCGACAATCGAAATAACAAAATCTTTAAAATTCCGAATTTCTGTTTTAAGTTCTAATTTGTCCATTATATCGAGAATGATAACAGCACCATCATTTGAAACTTGCATCATACCATCGGATTCCATTTTTCCTTCCAAGTTTCCGAGAAAAACATCTAATTCTCCACACCATTCCGCTAAAAGTATTCTTTAAGATTTGAAGCTGTGATTTTCTGTGCCAAAGATTGGATTTGTTGTTAATTTTACCGAGGCAAGTTGAGTGATTTGTTCTAAATTTTATTTCGGGACGACTTACTCTTCACGATCTTTACCTTTTAGAATTAATAATTTAGAAAAATTCAAATTTTTGAGTTGGTCAATTTTTTTCCGGGTCCCCGTTTCAATGTCAAATTTGTAGACCTAGAAAAATATGATCTCCGGTCTGTCAAGGAGGTTCCCAACGGTATTTTTCAGCGTGGAAAAATTGAATTTATATCAGCAAAAATATCATTTTATTTTCTATAAACTTTATACTTAAATTGTTCATCGAATGATATATTTCTTATTGTTCAGAGATAATTAGAACTCACTTAATTGGGGTTTTGATTATGCCGCGCTAGATTATTTGTGAGAGAAATCGCGCAAACAAAAGATGGTTTGTTAACAGGATAAGAAAAAAGGGGGACTTTCCCCAAGAACAAAAATCTAAAAAGCCGAGGATTTATGGTGACCGAACAAAAAACCAGGGGAAGATCAATCGACTTCAATGAATTGAAAAATCAAAATGATTTTTCTTTATAAATGACCACATGTAGAGCTAAACAGCCATAAATGATTTAAAACAGGCTAATTTGACTCATCGATCTTTATAATACCCTGTCTGAGAGCCTTCAGAAGGCTGCCTCCTTTATTAATTATGATTATTAATTAAAAATTCGAATTAAAAATAGTTATTCTTTATTGATTGGTCTTTATCAATCAGGAATAAAATATATTTTAGCTAAATAGACTATAATTTATAATCGATTCTTACGTTCAAATTTTTTGATGAAATTGACCCCAATGACCATAATATCCTGAACAGCAAGTTCAGTGAATTTGGTATCCCATAAGAAGCTAGCAAGGTCTGCATCTTCGGCGATTTCAAAAAACCGGTGGCCCAATGCCATTATATTGGTTGCATTGTCTTTTGGATAAAATGAGCAAAAATCATCAGTTTGTGCAGAATCAAAATCTACCGAAAATCCGGAAGCTATACCAATAACATCGAATCCAAATGCGGAACTACTATCTTATTAACGATGTTTATTAAAATTTTTAGAATGATTAATTTATGATTATTTTTATATGCCATTATTGTTATGGGCCACATATTTTTTCTTGAAAACATATGTTTTTTCTTGACAACTTATAAAAATAACAATATACACTTAAAATTGTAAACACATGAAAAAAATTACACTGTTTCAAATTTTCTCAAATAGGTCATATCTATTTTTTTTTTAAATTGGTAATAAAATTTTTTCCAAAATCAGTTCAAAGGTTAATATAAACAGGGTAGAGTGTCAATTTTTCAGTACTTGCGTCGGAAGTAGATTATTGGCGAGTTCCGGCATTCACTTTGTGTGGCTCAATTAATAACTAACCAGTTCCGGCATATACATGTATTTTTTTGCAGAAACTTGATGCTCAATTTTATCAATATATAGTCAATATATTTATCAATATATATAGTTCAAATTTTTAAATCTAGAAGAATTCGTCTCGAATTCCAGAAAGTCCAAATTGAAAAAACACTTCTGATAAAAAACAGGAACTTTAAGAAAGATGAGTTTCACATTCACTTTTTGTGCAGAAACTCGATGTTTGACGAGTTCTGGCATCCACTTTTCGTGCAGTTATTCAAAGTTTGGCGAGGTCCTGCTCAAAAATAAAATGCAGGAACTCAACACAATTTTAATTTCCGGCACAAATGCTGAAAAAGTGATTCGAGACAATAATCAGCTAGAACATTTAAGCAATTGAATAGTATAAAAGTTTACTTATCACTTTTATCAAAAAAATGATTGATTAATTATATTAAAGAACCACTGAAAACATAAAAGACACCCTCCTGGAGAACCGTCATCGTGCCCAACCTCATGGTGACCACCGTTATTGTAATCATTCTCACTGTGATCATTTTCACTGTGATTACTATCATTGTGATCACCTTCATCATGATCTTCCTCCTGATCACTAATGATAACTGAAGAGTCCTCATGATTCGCATGTGTGAGTCCTGATGAGTGGGAGTCAATAGCTGATGCAATTTCTTCCGCGATTACGTTCTTATCATTTGGATCGACCACCTGTATTTCTACCGCTACCTGACCAGCTATAACTTTATTCGGGTACAATTTTAGGTTAATTGATTCGTTAATTGCTTCATGCAAAAAGTTTAAAATGGAACATTAGAACTTGATGAATTGAGCTTCCCAAAGTTGAGAATCACTTAGAAAATGAGGTGAAAGCGAAATATCCCTTTAACACATTAATGATGATCTAGGAATGTGTGGGTTAAGGAGTGTTAGGAGAGCCACTCCTTAAACCGCACATTCCTTGATCATCATTAATTTGTTAACCCCCTTACTCATAAAGCCATAAAAGTGGCTATCATTTTTTTGAAACGACCTGAAAAGACAAAAATGATTGAAAACGAAGTTGAAAGTTCAAATTGCCCATAAAGTTTGCGATTAATTTTTGAAAAATAAAAATAAAATTTTTTTTCCATGAGCCGTTCGAAATATATTTTATCCTACTTTTTTTTTGAATTTCTCTGAAATGTTTCTTTATCAGCTTTATCTTGTAATTTATTTTAAAAAACAAGGTCTTAAATACTCAGTTTTTAGGAATTCGTCTTGACCATCTTTAAAAAAAATAATAATGTTTCTACTAAATGTAGAACTTTTTTTNATAGATTTTGCAGTTCCTGGAAAATGTCTAACCACCATGTTATCTTGTTTACGAACTGTATCTCACTCTGTGTTGGTCATATCCAAAATATTGTGATGCGAATTCTTTTTCGAGACAAGGAATTAATGATAGATCTACAAATAAGCATTTTCGGTGTTTTTCATCATAAGTCTTTTATGGTTATAGAATACATATTCTCACCGAAGCGAATATGTCAATCCTGCCAGATAACGGTATATTCAATATACCCTTATAGGGCGTAACCGCGGAGGCGTATCTCGAGACCTCAGAATGTGATATGAAAGCAATTTAGGTTACGATTGTTCATCTTTCGTGGCTGGTTTGCCTTGCCAAAAAGTATAAAAGTAAAAATTTTCGATGTCAAAATTTTTCATATATTTCCAGTTATTTTCCTAACCGCACTGTTTTTGAAAGTAATAACTTTTTGTCTCTAATTTTGTGCAATTAGATCACTGTGAATTAAATCGTCAACATGGCAATAAAAAGTTTTTAAATTTCGAAAAAAAATTTTCCAAATATTTTCTTAGATCCAGAAATTGGGGTAACGCGACGGGGCTGTTTTCTCGAGACCTCAGAAGTGATAGAAAGCTGAATTTTAGCTGCATTTCTTATTTTGTTAACGGTTGCTTTTATAAAAACCTAAAAAGGTGAATTTCCGAAAAAAATTTCTTCCGAATTTGCCATAAGAAATGGAATTTTTCTAAGTATTTTTTTTCAGGTAAATTAACTTTTTCCTCGTGACTTCCTAGACATTCGATCTGACTATTTTACAACTAATTTTTTATTGTGCAACTTACTGACGGAAATGTATTAACAATTATGACTTTTACTCAGAAAAAGTTTGGATTTTTATCTTTCAAAAATCCTATTTTGACGAATTTGAGGGTAAACAAACCCTTGAGTGCCTCTAAAAGCTAATGAGAAAAAAAAATAAAAATTCTTTGTACCAGGATTGCCTTTGCACACTTGTAAAGAAGATTAATATTTTGCTAGTATTAAAAATAGTTTTTATCATACGTTGAAATTTATTATGTCATCTTCAGGTAATGATTAAGAAATAGAAATAATTTTTGACACGAACAATGACACAAAAATAGAAACAAAAGTAATTGGCCAAAACGGGCTCTCAGAAAATTGCCAAATTATAGCCCGTTAATCAATTATAGATCAGTAACCACTGGTTACTAACAGACATGTACAAATCAGGTTTTGTTTTTTCGGTGAGTTTGTGACTGTAGAGATTGGTGTCTGAAGAGGGTTATGTGCAAATACTTCGAAAACTTTTCGGATGAAAGTGTTAGTTATACTGGGTTTCGAGATGGTAAACGCCATGAAACATTCTTTCATTACTCTCCATTTAATTTATTTGGTAAGTATGTCTGGAATCCAGGACGCTGGATCAAACTTCAAATTGCTGTAGAAATGCGGTTGGTAGTGAGTACATTTTAAGAGAAGTTTTAAAGAAGTGCTTCTTCCAAAAAAAAATCTGATTATATGTTCGACTAAATGAATGACCCCAGCGAACATGTGCAAAAACACCATTTATTTTGAAATTTCTCTATATAACAAAATTTGAAAATCAGGTTGTTACGGCTGTTAAGCTCACAATTAAAGTTTATACTGAAAAAAAAGAAAATTTTGATATCAGGAGCTAGTTAGAAGTTTCCCCAAAAAATGGAAAAAAATCACTTTTGGACCGGTATACCGGGCCGGTCGGTCATACAAAAAACTTTTGAACACCAATTTTTTTGAAAATTTCAAACAAATATCTCTAGAATCCGAAAGTTTGAACTAACAGAATTGCGGTTAGCTCAGGACTAACGTTGAAAATCAGTAAAACCCGTCGGTTACCCCCTTAAGGGGTGGCAAAGAACCGGCCATCCTGGAGTCAAATAACTACGAAAATAGTAAGACAGTAAAATTTTTCATGCTATTACTTAGCTGAACCGATTTAATAGTTTCAGCTTCATAAAAATTATTTTTTATCCATTTTAAAGAAAGATTTGAGTTTCGGGTTTTCATCTTTGAAATCGTAAATATTAGAAAAAATCGAAGCATTATGAAAATTTTCCGCATTTTGTCGTCCCAAAATTTTTTTGTTTTAATAATTGAATCTGTGGGTAAAAACCAAAAAAAAAGAGCACTTTTACTTTCTCATGGATTCCTCACTATACTTTTTGCACGCTGTTTAAAAATCAAATTTTTCATTTTTTAATCGACTTTTTCAGAAACATTATGAAAATTTCTGGCAAAATCAAGTCCAAAATTTTTTATTCGGTGGTTTTTTAAACTCTCATGAAAAATCATGTCTGACAGTTATTAATATCCGTCTTCAAAAAATTATATCATCCGGTTTCAGTTGGAAAATCATGGACAGACTGTTGCAGACACAGTGCAAGTGGTTATTCTGTATTTTTAACTATAGTTAGTTATTTTTAAGAAATAAAATGTAAACGTTTGGTAAGAATGAACACTTTTATTAAAGATAAAAAATACAAAAATAAATTTCACATTTTTTCTTTCATATATTGCTCTAAAAAAATGTACCACATCTGCCTGGACTTATGCCCACCCGCCTTAAGGGGGTGGCAATCGATTCGGCAGATTGGCTACATTTTTCTCAGAGCGACTATATATATGAAAGAAAAAAAAAATGTGAACAGTTTATTTTTTTTCATCAATTAAAGTGTCATTTGCAAACGTTTTATAATTTTTAATTTCTTAAATAACTTAATAGCTTATAAAATTAAAAAAAAAACACTTTTCAGCTGTACATCCATTTCCAATTCTAAGGGTATCCCGGTTCCCTACATTTTTTGCAGTTATTATGTCCTAAAACTGCACCAAATCAATTGTTTATGTTTTGAAACGCATAAAACAAACCGACAAAAAAAATTTTCGAAAAATTTGGCGTTTTTGTTCGGATTTTTTTCTAAGTATTTTTCTCAAAATTAATGTTCAAAAATAAACGTTTGTGTCAATTTACCACTATAAACTTCAAATATGGGTTAACGGTAATCCCAACTTTCTGTTTCAGTGTTTTTTCAGCTTCTTTTGAGCCTATTACGAAAAAAATCGAAGCACAAATTTTTTTCGGAAATTTTTCCACTTGACCTTGAAAAATTCTTATTTTGAGTTTCTGGTCGAAATTGCAAAAAAATGCCACTGTAAAGTTTCAATTTGTTTTGAACTTGCTTTTGCAAAATTTTGAGCTAATTTGCAAATTAAACCTGGGAGGAGATAGATTTTTCGATGCGTAATGTCCAACAAACGGTGGTTATTTGCATGTTCTAGAAAAAATATAGCATTTATCAACAAAAACGCCACTGTAAAGTTTTGAATAGTAATTATACAGGTTGTATCACAATTTAGGTTTTTTTCATAATTAAACCTGGGAGGAGATAGATTTTCCGTTTTGCGTTATGTCTTCTTGTTTCGCTTATGTGTCACGGAGTGTAAGCATACAAAAAAGTTTTGGCACATTTATGACGCAAGCTGAAGGCTAGTTCTACAAACAGGCTAATCTGAATAATACCCTTGAAGCAGTTTTTGGCTAATATTTTATCGAGAATATGTCAAATTAGGGACCGGGATACCCTTAACCCGACCATAGAATTTTTTTGAAGACGATATTAATAAACTTCAGACATCCGGGTGTAATCCACTTAAAAGTCCGGTTTTTATGTTGCTTATTAAAAAATTTCTTTGATGTGAAAGTTTTTTTCCATGAAAAATGGTCAAAAATGCCAAAAAGTAGAGAAAAACAACTATTTTTGAAATAAAATTGACCTTCAATTGCGTTTTGATATAGAAAAATGTTCTTACTTTCTAAAAACATGGCGCCTATTACACCCAAATTTTATAAGGAATTTCTAACTAGCATAAAATTGTGTGCCAAATGGGACTTATCGAGTGTACAGCCGAGTGTTCAAAATTTCATCATTAGAAATGAAAATCGCGCGACCAGCTCATTAGTTAACATACGGATATTTAATAGATACAAAAAAATTAAATAAGTGATTCTACCTGATTTTTTATTGAGAATTCGAAAAACCACAAATTGAAAATTTTGGACATGATTTGCGGAAAATTTTCATAATATTTCCATGAAATTCGACAGAAGATGAAAAATAAAGATTTTATGATGTTTCAAACAGCAGTCAGAAAATATGTAGACATGTAATATGCATGAAAGTTAAAGTGGCTATTTTTTTCTTATGTTATTCACAGATTTCAAAAAAACAATCAGAAGAAATTTTGGACCGAAAATGTGGAAAATTTTCATAATGCTTTGATTTTTTTTGAAAATTTTACTAATTCAAAAATTAAAGTTCGGACTCAAATCTTTTTTAAAATACACAAAAATGATTCTTATAAGTAGATGCACATTTATTCTGGTTCAGCTAATGATAATAAGCACAATGAAGTAAAACAGCTAATTTATTTCGTAAGTTAAATTGACTCCAGTCTGCCAAGTCGATGCTACCCCCTTAAACATTAACAAAAATAAACATGTATTGGATTTCCTGAATTATTTAACAGATTATACTTTTTCCCGGTATCTTATGTAGTAAATAGGTATGCATTATTTTCAAAGAAAGAAAATCAGATAATCCAAATAAAAAGTCCTTTTTAAACTCATAATTATCTCCCTTATAAAAACGCCGCTTGATAGGTGTCCAAAGTTTAAACCGTACCCAAAAGTGTCGAGCCAAAATAATGGATATCTAACATGGGAACACCTCATTTCAGCTGTAGTTTCGAGGCGGGCGAGAACGGTTGGGCGGTACCCACGGCTCAGGCAATTAAAAAATCTTATTATCAAAATTAAATTTGAAATTTGTTTCTGGTCGAGCAGAATGTTTCTGTAAGATTTTCTTCGCACCTTTTTTAGTTAAATGTAAACTGGTCTGTGATATGATATAGGTGCGAAGAAAATTTTACTGAAACATTCTGCTCGACCAGAAACAAATTTCAAATTTTATTTTTAAAATAAGATTTTTTATTTGCCTGAACCGTTTGCATAAAATCATTTTCAGTGGTAAAAAAATCGATGGTTCAAACCGGCAATTACTGGTCAACTGTTGGAGCCAATTTGTTTTTTGAATGTTTCCCGGTACATTTTTCAGTTTCCAGGGTAATGCAAAATCCTTTTTGTGTAATCTCATTCGGTTCATCGTAGGTTGCATGCCTTGGCACAGTCAAATCTGTTGTTACTAAAAGTTTACCTTAGGTAATTTTTTTTAGGTGGGCCACTCCTTCTCATGACGATTACGGGAAAACCATAGGCGAAATCATGAAACCGTTTTCCGCATTTAACTGCCAACTTAAAAAGCTCAATGGAGAATTTTTTTTTCATCAGACTACCGGTAACCGGAGATCTTTTATATAGGATCAAAATTTCAATTTGATATAATTTTACTAAACGTCCTGACACTTTTCGATTTTGATAAAAAATATTTTTGGACAAAGTATGATTTTTAATTGATTAATTTTTCATCATTTTTTCAATTCTGTCCATGTTCTTGAAAATATAATGAACCGATTGTCTTGTTAACCTCCTCACACCCAGAAACGAGAACTTCGCCTCACACCCAAAAGCCTATCTATATATCCCCTTATACTATGAGCGTCCATTTTTCGCGACAATTTTGGCAAATTCGGCGATATTGGCACATTCGGCTTTATTGGCAAAAAAAGTATTTTAGCTAAAAATCTTGAAATTTCGTAGATTTTCCGGCGATATTGGGCCGGCGATATCGCCCTCCCTGTATCAGTTTTTATGTTTTTTACCCGGAAAGTATTTGTTCATCATTTTGAAACTCTCAAATTAAGCAAAAAGCATTTTCTTAAGAAACGATTTTTAATTTTAATTGATCTTTAATTCAGTTATTAATTATATACAGTGTATTAATTAGTGTATTATATACTTTATAAGCATATATTGATCGATTTATCAACGAGCCGTGTGCTAATATTGATTTCTTTATGTAACTTAATGTACGATATTTGAACCTCTGAGTCTAAGCTTTTCCGGGTGCTGTCTTTGGTGATTTACTTAGAATCTAAGTCTTAGATACTTCCCTGGTGCGCCTTTCTGACACGATCAATGCTCATTGTGGTGCAGCTTGGTCACAATTATCAGCTTCAAGGCTAATTAAAAAAATGTCCCCGCTCGCGCTTTATTCAGCTTTTTCTTTACACTCAATCTGCCAAGTCTGAGCTTACCCTCACGCTTCAAATCAACAGGCAAAAATGGACGCTCATAGTATAAGGGGATATATCGTCATTATCACCTTTTTCAAATACATTATGCTTTTAGGCTCTCATATTCTGAGATGAAAACAGAGGCTTAGCCATTTACCAAAATGAAGAGGAAGACATTATTCATTTTTTACAAAATATATAATTACGGCTGAAATGTGAAAATTTTTGAATGAAAAATTTAATTTTCTTGTGTTTTTTAAATGGGGGAATTTTCGCAAAACATTTTATCCGGTGACAGGCTACTCCGAACAAGTAAACGTTGTTTCCGAATAAGAACATTATAATAATTTATTAGTCTAATCGAATGTTATTCCAGCGCGGTAACTCAAAACAGATTGGAAATCGAGTTTTAGTAATAACATTGACGACACGTATCAAATCTGCACCAGGGGCTAGCCACTGTTGCTTATAAGCAGAGTTCAACTCGTGATAAATCAGAACATTTCTGATTAAGAAATTTTGATAATGAAAATTTTAGCTGCTCTGCCTATTTTTTCTGCAGGGTTTGATATTGAGGACAGACCGGAACTGAAATTTCCAAGTGGGTGTACGAAAAACAAATTTCCAAAAATAACTAGCGGAGAAGTAAGTTCTACAAATTTTATGACTGTTGTCGACAAAAAAGAGATTATTTTAAACTTTCGAGTATACATTTTAGTCGACTTTTGTTCCATTTTTTATAAGAAAAATGGAATGGCGCAAAAAGTCTACCAATAAGAAGAAAGAATTGTGCAATAAAAACGTTTTGTCTGATAAAAATTGATTTTTGATTTATTTTGAAAACATGATATCATCGAAAAATGATCATTTCGTTAATCACTTTTTTGCTTGTATGACTGATTTCTGCCAACACTTTTTCTTAAGCAAAAGATAAGCATGCTTTAAAGAACATCGACAGAAATTTTGTCGACAAAAAGTGCAAACCGTTTCGAGTTGAATAAGCTGGTTAACGAACTAATGTCGTATTTTATTTATTCATTTATTAACTGCAACGTTTCGCGTTTCGCATTATCGTATTTGTCGAACTTTTAATAATATTTGTCAATTTTTTAGTCATAACATATATGCCTTTATTTTGATTTCTAATTTCTTTACGTCAAAAGATAAGACTTAGCGGATGTTTTTCAAACTTTTATTGTATTTTTTTCTTTTTTCTGACCAAACAATTTTTCCAAAAAACAAAATAATTTTGAGCGTATTCAATAAATATTAAAATGTGAAAATCAATGAACTCGAGAAAATCTGGTTCTTATTGCGAAATTTCGGCGGATTAATATTAAACATGCTTAAATTTAAAAATAGATGCTGAAAATTCGGCTTATAATTTGAAGAATTTCGAAATTACAAAGTGTTCTATGATTAATAAGTTTAAATTTATTATTTTAATGGATAAGCGTCTTCACATTATTTCATTCTAGGTTCCAGATGGATATAAATGCAAAAATGTCAGTTGCAGAAATTATCCCAAACATAAAACTTATGTTAAAATAATAGACGGCAAAATGTCTCCAGCTCTCGAATGTTTGCCAGATGATAAACTCGGCTGTGAGGCTGAATGGGGTTTATTTTATAAAGTTGGTAAAAAAATCTCAAACTTTCCAGATCCAATTTTGCCAAAGAAAAAAGTCACAATAACTTGTGATTATACTGGAGAAAGTACTGTTGTGGCATGTAATGCTCTGAAGGCAAAAAATACTCCAAAATTAACATTCGAATGGGCAAACTCGCACAATTTAGCTTGCCCACAAGAATCTGATAATGTTTGGGCAAGCTGGAATGAGTGGGATGATTGTAATGGTAGAACTTGTGAACGTGTTCCAGTCAAGAGAACTCGCGATTGTTACAATGGACCAGGAATGGGTCTCATTTTTTAAATCACTTTTAGCTTAAGTATAATTGTTCAACAATTATTGTTGAAATTGTGAGGTTCAGGATTAATGATCGATAAAACTATGACGCTGCGTCATACCATAAATAATGAAAGTAAACATTTTCGGTCGCGTAAATATGCCCATATTTGACTACAAAAATAATTCGTTGGCGGATTATAGTGGTTAATTAATAAAGTCTTTTTAATTTTGATACTGTTTATTTAATTTGTATTGCAATTTGGTATTATAAATTGTCCAAAAAGTTCGAAATTTAATCAACCAGTATTATACAGGCATTGTTTTTCGACCGACCAAATTTAATTAAATTGACTGACCATATTCAATTCAATGTGAAATCAGAATTTTTCAACTGAGTTTACGCTTTAAATTGTGTTCCCTTTTCGTAATTAAAAAGTTGCACATCAGCAGGGCCGCCGGGAGGCTATATAATTTTAGAAAAACTTATATGATAGCCAAATTATATTAAAAATGTATTAAATTTAATTCAAAGATGATTTCAATTTTTTATCTGTCATTTTCACGAATCAAACGTTAATGTTTTGATTGATAATGAAGTTAATTCTTAAAAATTCATGACATCAAATGTTGATGAAAAATAATTTATTTTTGTGAAATAATAATCGATATTGTCCATACTGAATTTAGTAAAATAAGTGCAATTGTATATTTTGAATTCTTAGTATGGAGACTTTTGATAGCAAAACTGCTCGGTTGAATACTCAACAAAAAAAAGTCAGAAAAAATGTCAAGCTTATCATCGGGAAAATCTGACATGGAAATTTACGGAAATTGGTACTAGCTTTGATTCAATTTCAAAATGAAAATAAATAAATTGAAAATTAGTTGACCCAAAAAACAAGACGGATCAACCAAAAGTTGTCCCAATTCAATGGAAGGCGAAAAAGAACAATCAGGATTTTGTTGGCCTAGCGTTTGTCAGCAATGTCATGCTGATATGGGTCTGTACAAATTTGACTTTCAGGGTAAAATTGGAGCAAACAAACGGATTCCATGGGTTAACACTGCCAAAAAATTAATTGATGGACATATGAAAGTTGGAGATAAAATTTTAAATGGCATGTGTATGCAAGACACTAAAATCATAGGAATGGTGAAAATAGGAAATTGTCTCGTAAATGACCAAAAAAAATCTATTTTAAATTTATTCAGCAACATTTTTAAATCTGTTTTTTTGAATTGCACGATTTCAGGCTAATATACGTTTAACGTCTCACAGCTATTCATAGCAATACTATGGAAAATTATGGATGTCCAACATTTATAAAAATAATGTTTTACTCTGACGTTCGTTTCAAACGTGACGTCAAAATTTTTCTTATTTTATGGAAATAGTGTCTGGAAATAAGGATTATTATAATATTTTTAAAATCGATGAAAATTATTAGCAATATATAGCAATATATAAAAAGTCAGCCTATTTAAATTAAATATTTCAACCAATACAAAAGGTGCAAAATCGAAATCTTGTGTTTGTGATGCCAAAGGGTGTAATTTTTCCGGAGGGCCTTCGTGTTCTTATAAATCATACGATAAAGATTACCATTGGACTCCAAGCCCCTCAGATACCTGGACTCAAGAAAGAAAACGAGACGATACTTTTGTAAATGACGATTTTACGCTAACTTATCAAGGATCGGAAGTCGATCCTAGATTTGCAAATCGTGTCAAGTGGTGGGAGCCAAATGGACCAAGTATTTGCCGAGTCATGGAAAATGCACTATTGCCAGGGTTTGAACGACCATCATTGAAAAATGATGATGGTGGACTTGACTGGAATCACTGGAATTCTCTGGAATGTGATATGGAAATAACGAAATATCCTGGTTTTCCAAAGGTTTCTACATTGGCTTTAGGCTCGAGATCTTACGAAGTTTTAACATCAGGAGGATGTTCAAGATTTTCTTAATATGTTGAAAGAATTATGAACACCATTTTTTGAATGGTATCAAGAATAATAAAATTTTCATAAAAAATTATTAAAAAAATATTAAAATTGAAAAAAATAATGAAATTGAAAAATAAATAATCAAAATTTATAAAAGAGTAGGTTATCCGAAGTCACAACGGATTTTCTTAGAATAACTCTGGATGTTTAGCAATTTTTTCAGAGAAAAAAATATGTATTTGTTTTTTCTTTATTCTGTAAAAAAAAATTGAACATACTTTTTTCTTTATCGAGAAAAAAAATTGGATTTAGTAGTTTTCGTAACTTTGACCTCAAATCAAATTCACGCAGTTTTGGCTCTTTAGCGCCAAATAAACACCCTGAGAATATGAATTCTCCATATCTTCACAATTGACATAAAAATTACAGCAAAATTCAGTCGGCATGAACGATTCTGATTAGTTTTAATTCTACCCGTCAGAATCGAGCTAAGACTAAGAAAATATTGAACAGTGCAAAAAAAAACTTGTTTTTCGAATTTTTCTTAAACCCTTATTGACTAAAAACGCACACAAATCTTCCAATCAATCAATATTGGTTTCCCAACCTAAGTACATCTTAAAAATGCTTACTATCTATATAGCGCGTATTCGAATCCCACTCATGTTGTCTTAGTGATTGCTTGAGTGATTACACACCGATCAGCTTTGGCGGTACCAATACCAAGCACCCTTGTCTATAATCAAACTTATTGAGTATGAGTATTACTCAAGACAATCACTAAGACATCATTAGTGGGATTCGAACACGCGCTATAGAGATAGTTAGCATTTTTAGGATGAACTTAGGTTGAGAAAAGGATATAGAGCATCTAAATAACATTCTATAAAAAGTTTGAAAGTTTTTCCCTTTTCAAATTTCACTTAAGCCATTTTTGTTTTTTATTAGCTCTTGAACAGCTAAAACATCAGATAATAAAACAAAATGGGTTTCTGCTGCCTCCGCTCAAAATGTTCTAGAAAAAATGGTAATTGGAGGCAATTTCAATAATGGTGCTGATTTTCATGAAGAACAAATATTTGGATTTTGTCGATTTACAGAATGTACACGAAATGAGGGCGAAAATTGCTCGAAATCATCATCGAATTCCAACACCGAACAAGCTGCAGAAAATGGAAAATTTCATCCTGGAGTTTTGAAAGTAAAGAATGGTGCTTTAGAATGTGCCTCGATATTGGGCGCAGGAAGTAATGTCAAAGAAAATAAAAATGTCAACAAATTTGATGTTCTCCTCACTGAATAAAAATAATACGATAAATAAATATATTAATGAGTTCATATTTTCTAAATGGTTAAATATGGGCTCATTTGAATTCAAATGATATATGAATTGCGTTATTATTGGTTCATTCGCAATAAAAGTCTTATTATAAGACCGTTTACAAAAATATGTGATCGGATATTCACCATTGGAAATCTTCGAAATTAAGGAAAAACGGAAAAGTACAGAATTTCTTCATAAACAACTACGCAAAACTGATTTTTATTACGTGAAATTTTTGGTTAAAATTTTTGAAATGGCTCTCCAATTAACTTCAATGCAATCACTTCGTATCGACCAACCTAGGAGGTAGAAAAAGAACTGTTACAGTTGGTCCGGAGACCAACTATTTAAGGATGTTCATGCGGGTTCTAGGCTATGCAAATAGAATGCAATTATTTAATAGTTTCATAAT
Source organism: Oikopleura vanhoeffeni (assembly GCA_004367855.1). Lineage (NCBI taxonomy): Eukaryota > Metazoa > Chordata > Appendicularia > Copelata > Oikopleuridae > Oikopleura > Oikopleura vanhoeffeni. The sequence continues at coordinate 15,818 of SCLH01000760.1, read as the reverse complement.
TTATTTCGTGTGATTCTCTCTAGAGTCGAAAGCAGAATGAGAGACGAAAACATTAACTTGTTTTCGAGCAGTTATTTTCGCGCAACCTTATTAATCTCAGAGAAAGTTGCATAACTGTCACAGAACGATCAAAGCCTAGTTTACCAATCATTACTTTTTTATTCTTAAGAAAGTTAATTGTTGTGAATTAAGTTCTTACTACCTATGAAATTTTCAGGAGATTTGTAGAACAAATTTTGTACGTTTCTGAAATTTTTTGGTATTTTAAGATTATTTCAGAATTAGAGAACTGAACAAGGAATTGCTTTTCTACTAGTATATTAGAATTTCAAATGATTTTCGAGTCACAGAATGCTAACAGTTTTTGTTCCTTATTGTGTAGTCTATATTGATATTCTGCTGAAATTGAAGTTTTGAATAAAACTAATCTCAGACAGTCTTGTGTTTTACCTTATGGATAATGAACTATGGTTGTAGCTAACAATTAACTTGAAAGGATAATACATTCATTTTGATGATCAGTTTGAAGTGAAGAAAATTATTTGTTTATTTTCACTGATAATATATAATTTTGACATTGAAAGTTGTTTTTACTAATTTTGTAATTGAAATATATTTCGGAAATTATACAGGTACAGTTTTTTTGATGCTGAATTGTTTTTCTGTTTTCAGAAATTATTTATAGATTCTTGGTTTAAAACATGTAAACCCTTAATTCGAAAATAATCTGGTGAAAATCATAGAACTTTAATTGATTAGCAACTTTTATTAACAAAAAGTCTAAAAACGTCCAAAATAACCGTTTTCAAATAACAAAACCTATTTTAAGTTTAATAATAATTTTTTTTTAATAATTCAAGTATTTATTTGATGTATTCGAGTGAGTCCAGACAGAATTCGAGGTTCTACGGACAAACGAAAATTTTTTTTAAGGCACATGAGCTAAATTGTCTCCCTTTATTTTGGTCTCAATGTTCAATTTCATTTAGGTGCGTACATTGTGACGTGCAAAGATAATAATTATCGTTTTATCCGATCGATATAAGGTGAATTAAATCAGAAACCAGATTTGGTAAGCCAAGATTAAGTTGATTAATTTGTAAGTTTTGTTTTCGACTCATTTTGTATTTCAAGTACACTACATGTGATTGATAAAATGAATGTTTTGTAAAAATAAATCTGAGACTGAAGGTATAAAATTAATTTTGCTTCCAAACAGTGTCATTGGCAGCCCTTGAAAAATACATATCGGCAATTACGAAAAACCCTATCTACAAGTGACCAGATTCAAAGAAAATAGACAATGTAAGGTAACTGATCAAAAAAAGGAATAAATATTTTCCGTCGGCAAATATGGCCGATTTATATTATTTTTAATTATGAACATAAATCGAGTCGGTATCTCTTGACCCCTAATTGGTCTGAATAAAAAATATGTTGTGAAAACGCAGCGTCTTGATTATGCGTTATTACTAATAACTTATTAGGGTGGTTGCGGAATTTTACCGAGCACAGTGGTAAGCATAACTAATGGCGCATAAGTAGGGTCAGTACCGAGAGACTTATCTGCAAAACTAAACCTCTCATTACGTATTCTTTGAGTTGATGAGTTTAAACTTTCTCAACAAGAATGATTCTTACCATGAGAAAATTTTTTGGAGCCACCAAGTGGTCACAATTTGAGTATGAAAAAACAACTTTTCGGGTTTTGAAACGCGCTATAAAAGTTGATTTATTATTGATTTTTTGTTGTTTTTATACCGATCGCGTTACAAAAACTCAAAGAATCCGAACTGAGGGGTTGAGGTTCGCATAAACATCTCCCGGTACTGACCCTACTTATGCCGCACAATTTATGTCTATCACTGTGCTCTAGTGCAGTTGGTGAAATTCCTCGACCACCCTTATGACTCATAATCATGACGTTGCGTTTTTCACAACATATTTTTTATTCAGACCAATTTGGGGTCAAGAAAAGGTAAACTTTTTCTTGACCTCACCAAGGCAATATATCCATCATGATGCCCGAGTAACTTAAATCTCTCATTTGTCTTTTATAAGAATAGGGAATAAGATATTTTAGTCACTCGGGCAGCCCGAGTCGGGCATCATGATCGATATAGTAAGGACAAAAAAGACGATTGGCCAATTTGGGGTCAAAAAAAGGTTTCCCTATAAATCAAACCTTCTGAATACAGAAACTTAAAAATTTAATCAAAAACTAACCATTTTGAAAGTTGTATTTTCCTCGTACTGCTGATTTCCTAAGAAAGACAATTCCGAGCAATAACAAAATCTGGAGCGATCTAGTGATGAGAATTTTAGTTCTAAAAACCAACTTTGAAAGTCGAAAATTTAGTAACAAAAATCTCTGGTCAATATTGTCAATTTTTGCTCATTCTTGTAATTTTTGGCTTCATAAATAATAATTTAAATTGGTTATGACCGCCCCAGCAGCGTTTTTTCTCCCCATCCACGTGAAATTTTGCTTTCCGATAAAGATGGTCGTATAATGAACCCAGCAGTAGCTGGCAATCGTCAATATAACATTTGGAATGCGATTTTATCCGAGAAAAAAGTTTCGAACTGTTTTCTTAGTTCTTAATTTTTTTTCTTAAATTATTTATAATTGTATATTATATACAGTATATCTCTTAAACGAATTAATCCTGATTTAGGTCCGCATTTTGAGGTGAAGGTTGGAGAGTGCTGGACGATTTGAAATAAGTCAAAAATGGGTATCGATTTATTACCCATCTTGTAGAGATTTTTTTCTGTTCATTTTTAGACTTAAATTTTTAGACTTCCTTGGCTGAGTTAACCCTTGTGAGCAGGGGTCGGCACAATTGGATTCGGGATGATCGGTTTCGGATCCGATCCCGATCCGATCAAATTTTTTCAAAAGGCGACCGATCGAATCCCGATCCGATCCAATCTTTTCAAAGGCGACCGATCCGATCCCGATCCGATCAATTTTTTCAAAAGGCGACGATCCGATCCCGATCCGATCCGATCGCGATCCAATTTTTGTACGAGCCGATTGTGATTTTTATGGTTTAATTTGAAACAGTTTTCAACACAAATATTTCCACGTGCTTCTTGAGGGTGGTAAACGCAAAATATGGGCAAAAATGTGTATACATGCATTAATAAAACAGTATTATTAACTGTGTCTTTCTTTTTATAAGGACGCTTTTGAAAAATATTACCAGGATCCCATTAAAAACACGTTATAACCTCACATTTACTCAAAATTATTTTGATTTCCGAAAAATTCTAGGAAAGCAACAAATAACAATTTTGTTAACATTATTACCAATTAAACATGGAATTTGGTTGCTGGATTTGTATAAATCTCGGCTGTAAAATAATAATTTACTGTGATTTTTGTCTACAAAGACAATATATTGGGAAAATATATGCTTGAAAAACTTTATATGCTGATAAATTCTAAATATGTCCTTATAAAATAAATTTGAAATTAAAAAAAACCTCATCGAATATGAAAATTGCACATAAAATGAGTATAATAGAAATGTTTAATAATTAAACACAAATTATATTGTTATATAAAATAATTTTGTAAACTTTTAAGTTTAAGAGGTTTAAAAATTTTGCGTTTTTTCGATTATTAACAAATACCAGTTTTACTAAGTAAACACATTTCGGTTTTGAACCAACTGATAATTTAAAAAGTATGGTAGGCACTGTACTAAGTATTGTACCACGCAGGGATCGGCAGAGTTTGCTCTGCTCTGCTCTACCGCTCTGTTCTACTTTTTGTGGAACAGAGCAAAGCTGACTTTTTAGAATATCAGAGTAAAGCAGAGCAGAGCAAACCTTTTGAAAAATCAGGGTAGAGCAGAGCAGAGCAAACGTTTTTGAATCAAAATTTTAAGCGCAGAGCAGACCCAAAATAAACAAAACTCAACTTTGAGATTGCGTTTATTGGTTGTTTCTCGATATGAGAATAACAAGGGGATGCCCTAAATTGCCGAAAGTTTTATTTCAAAACCACTTCCTGGAGGTCCCTGGAAGCTAATTTTTTTCACAGTAAGGTTGTGCCGTACTGATCCTTACATTTAATTGAGACACGGCGGGTAGTGACGAGAGTAGGAAATTTTTTTTAAAATTTAAAAACATGAATTTTTTCGAAGTATTTTCGGAATTGGTTATAAACATCGAAAAAATTTTTTGCGGGCTTTCAGCCAATTTTTAAATAGAATAATTTCGAAGGCCGGTAAGAGATATATATTTCGATTAATTTTTCAATAACGATCTCTCAACCAGGTTTTTCAAAAAATGTCTGGATCGAGCGGGATCGATCGGTTGGCTCAAAAAAAATGTGGATCGGATCGGATCGGAATTGGATCGTTTTCCTGAAGAGCGATTTCCGCACATTGTTAACCGCGAAAATATTTTAAAAAGGCTGAAATTTTTTGGGTACGTTTTTACTCAAAAATCGGACCCCTGCTGTAGAACTCATGCCAATATGCGCGCAGGGGCGAGCAGTTTTTAAAGTCAATTTTTATTTAAATTTGAACCATACGAAAAAGTGCTTTTAGCAAAAAAAGTATCAGTTACTATCAGAATAATTTTCCTCAAGTCATATGTCGTCACTTGATTTTTTGAAAATTGCATCAGTCTCTTCGTTATCAAAATAGAAGGTAGAGAGATATACCAAATCGAAAAAGGTTTTCCATTCATTTCTGCCGAAAACCAGAAAAAGTAATTTTTAAAATTCTTGATATTTTCGTCTTTTTTTCAAATTTAGATATTGAGTAGTCTCATGTACTACTATAAAACTCATGCAATATCGCGCACAGGGCCGCCAGCTTTTTAAAGAGGATTTTCAAAAAGTTGGAACCATACGAAAAATGCAGTCAGCGAAAAGTATCAGTTACTATAAGAAAAAATTTTTTATCAAGTCATACTTCGTACTTGATTTTTTGGAAATTGCAGTAGTCAAGTTCAGTCAGACCAAAATAGAAAGTGAGGAGACGTACCAAATCAAAATATTGCGTTTCCGATTTAATTTCGCCGAAAACAGAAAATATTTTTCAAAAATTTTTGATCCTTTTCTCCTGATTGGCTGAAATAATGGTGATTTAAGTCATGTGAGACTTGGAGCGTATGCGAATTAATTTTTCGATCAAGGTTAAGTGGGAATTACGAAATTGGTTCTAACCATAAACCCAAATAATTTTTCTTAAATTTCCCTTCGTAGCATATTGCCATGGTATTTACAGTAGGTATCCATATATAATTGAAAAATAGACGAAATATTTCAAAATTTGAATCTTTCTGTTTTCGCGAGATGCATGGAAACCCTTTCTCGATTTGGTATACCTGCTACTCTTTGTATTACGAACGAGATGCTGCCATTTTTCAAAACAAATCAGTTCGAAATTAACTGAGAATAATTTCTGATAGAACTGATACTTTTTTGGCTAAAAGCACTTTTTTTTATGTTCAATTTAATAAAATTGGCTAAACTGCTCGCCCGCGCGCGATTTGGAGTGCTTCACGCAGGGGTTCTGATTGCAGGTAAATTAGAGTAACCCATGGCAATTCGCTTTTTTAAAACTAATTCGCGGATTAACAATGGTGCGGAAATCGACTCTTCAGGGAAAGCCGATCAATTCCGATCCCATCCAAGACCAATTTTTTTGGCCAACGATCGACCGGCCGTCAACTGCCTGATCCCATCCGAAGACTTGAGAAATGGAGCGGACCGTCCGCAGCGCCGGGATCCGATGCCAAGAAAAAATTTAGGACGCGATCCGATCCGATCCGTCCGAGCAAAAAAATTGGGCGCGATACCGATGCGATCAAAAACATAGGCTGGACGTCATCCGATCGATCAAAGAATTTTTTCAGATGTGCCGACCCCTGGTGGAAAGGTCATCTCCGACACGAATTTTCATCCCCATCCCCATATTTCCCTACCTTTTGCTTAAGGCGGGGGGTCGTCGTAGTTTAAGGCAAAAAACCTGGTTTTCAATGGCCAATTATCGCAAGAGTACAAACTTCAGGACGAAGTTTTACGTCTGACTAATGTATTTGAGCAAAAATCTTGCATCCTATAAAAAATCGAAAGTGACGGATGGCTCGTCCAATCAGAAACGTGCTTACAAAAATAACGGAATTATTTTCCAAAATTTATCTCCACCCTGAGTTTTTAGGGTACAACAATGACGGACGGAACGTGAGCAAAATTCGAGTTGATTTTTTCTGAAAATTCTTGAATTTGGTCTCAGTATCACCAAAAAACAGTATTTTGACCCTTGTTTAGGGGTCTAAATCAAAATGTATCTCTTCTCTGGATTTAAAAGTCACAGAGTCGAAACCTAGATAAATGTGCAGCTAAAGAGTTTGTGCAAAAATCAAGTTGAGTTTTGTCTAAATTTCTAACTCGTTTTTCTGTAAAGCGTGTTTTAAATTTCCAAAAAATCAAGAAATTGCAACTTTTTTCATATGAAATATTTTTGAACTCATCAAAAAGTGCTTTCCTTGCCATCTATCAAAATAAAACCAGTACCAAAATGCTTGTAATTTTCCATATTTTCATAGAAAACGCATATAAATAAATTTGGGAAAATTTGTTTCTGAACCTCATTTTGCGACGACCACCCCCCTGAATCTCCGCAAAGGGAAAGTGAAAACCAAATGCGAAGCCCATCCTTTGTACAAGCCCGACTTCGACGGCTATTTGTTTAATTAAAATGTTGACTTAAGCGTAAATTGAGGTCTCTCGACCGACATATCGTGAGTTTTTAAGAAATTCGAAATGCGAGAATATGATTTGGTTGGTCACTGACAATTCAGCTGATTTGCATTATTTTTTAAGCTCCGCTCAAAACCATACAAAACAGATGACTCAACCAGTAGGGATTGAATGAATGAAAAGTTTCCGCGTCGTTTATTTTTGTTCAAATAATCACCATCTGTTGATTGGGGGCCTCAATCTATTTAAATCTTCTTGTTGATTTTATTTTGAAAGATAGTGTTTTTCGATACTGAAAAATTAAATGGAAGAATATTTGAATCAAATTAAGAAAGATTAATTCCGATTAAATAATATTCAGGAAATTTCTATCCGTCGTAGTTATATGATATAGATTAAAAACCCTCAAAGGCCAGTTCCTGAATATGTGAACGCGGGATAAAAGCACTCCATAAAAACCCTGGATTGCAAAATATGCCGATTTCATTGGTCAAATTTTGAAGGGATCAACTAATCAAATGCTCAGACTTCGCTTTTTTCAAATTTTTAGAATCTCTGTTTTGAAGGTCGGTTATCCATATCCCTTTAAGGGGGTGGCATCGACTCGGGAGACTGAAGTCAATTTAACTTGAGTTAAAACTTAAGTCGTAAACTAAATTAATTAGTTGGCTTACTTTTTCCTGCTTAATATCGTCAGCTGAACCAGAATAAATGTGCATCTACTTATAAAAATACTAACTTAGTAATTTTTGCCTATTTTAGGGAAGATTTGAGTCCGAACTTTATTTTTTGAATTCGTAAAATTTTCAAATCAGCATTATGACATTTCCGCATTTTTTTGTCCACAACTTTTTCTGTCGTTTTTTAATCTTTGATAAACTAAAAAATAAGCCACTTTAACTTTTTCATTGCAGTTCTACATATTTTCTGGGGAAATTTGGGGGGGTTGTTTTTGGAAAAAACATAATATGTTTATTTCTCATTTTTTGTCGACTTTTTTAGAAAAATTATGAAAATTTTCCGCAAGTCCACAATTTTTTATTAGTGGTTTATTGAACTCTCCATAAAAAATCAGGCAGAATTACATATTAAATGTTTTAGTATCTATTAAATATCCGTTAAAAATTCCAAATAAAATTGTGGGTGTTATAGGCGCCACTTCTTTAGATAGTAAAAACATTTTTACTATCAAAACGCAATTGAAGGTCAATTTTTATCTCAAAAAAAATTTTTTCCTCTCGTTTGTCATTTCTACCAATTTTTTCAACGTGGGGAAAACATTCATATAAGGAAATAATAACAACATAAACAAGACGTTTTAGCGCAGAAACCCGACAATGTCTGAAGGTTATAATACGTCTTTAAGAAAAATACGTGTCGAGTTTAGTTGAATTGGAGTACTGGAACAAGGTGTTGTTATATTCCCCAGAAATTAGTATCGTCCTGTG
>SCLH01000759.1:59561-112425 GCA_004367855.1 Oikopleura vanhoeffeni | reverse complement strand
TTTTTTTTGCCTTTAGATAGTCAAAGGGTGTGAGGGGGTTAAGCCTTGAAAAATCTTGAAATTAAAAGCTCGTGATAAGTGAATTATGAAACACAAATTTTTTCACCGATTCAACCAGGTTCAAGAAAACCGTGAAAGAATCAAAAGTTTTTCTCAGTTTCACAAATTAGAAAATGTTATTTCATTAAGAATTATATTAAAAATGAATAACCAATCACCTCTTTTTGAAAATGTGATGTGATTTAAAAATTATATTGTGAACTTTTAAAAAAATTTGACTTTTATAATAAAATTCAATTTTTACTTTGATAAATTGGAAAAGGCAAAACTAAAATTTCAAAAATAAATTTAACTGTTTATTCCGCGTCATACTGACATACTTATAAATTTTGGGTATCTTTATTGCCTCATTGACCAATATTTAGAAGAAAAAAATTCTGGCAGATTTGCCCTTCGAGAGTTCATGTATTGCATTTAATTCAGATATATGCAGAAACAAAACTTACTGAAAAATGTCGGTTAAATGTGCAATTAAAAATATGACTGAGAAAATTGCACTGTAATTTGTACTTGAAGTTGGAATAAATATTTCATAACTGAGGCTACTATCAATTTTTCCAAAATTACGTCAATGACCCCTTCAAATTGCATCATCAAACGCTTTATTGCAAAATCAAATACTATTTTTTAAATTGCCAAGAGAATTGTCCGTATAATTTCACAGGCAGTGTTTCAAAACAAGCATTTTGGACTCGTGACGGCGTAAACCAAATAAATGTCTTATTCATATTTTTCGGTCAAATATTAACATTCAAACATACGGGTGGAGCTCGACAGCTCATTGCAATTCTTTACTCAGTTATCGAAAAATTTTATAAAAGAGAAAATGGGAAACGTTTTGTGGTCTATTTTGAACTGTCTCATTCTCCTCTTTCTTGGATGGCCAGTAGCCGCTATTTGCGCAGGATTTTACATCTTTATTTCTCCATTTGGAGCATGTTTGGGCTCAGTTAGGACTTGAAATTTTATTAAAATAAGAATTTATAATATGAGAATACTATTTTATTCGACAATTTTTAATAATTCACGCTATGGTATTGCTTTATCAGAATTATTTTTAATACAAAAATAATTTTTACATCCAAATTTTTTTTAAGAAAAAAAATTGAATGGAATTTATTTAAGTTTTAAAACGAAATCTGTCTCAATATTTAAATTTCGGTTGGACTTTTGATTCATGTCTGTTTCAAGGTTGTGATAAAATAGGAGACCATCTCAAAAAAAGGCTTCGAGTGGCCAAGAGGCCTGGGAAAATCAATTGCCGGCCAGAACGATAATATGGGACTGTAAAAACATTTGTTTTATATCAAAGATAATACTTTTAGGACGGTTTCAAACCTGATGTCATAATTTCAACGTGATGTCAGCTCAACTGAAATTAGAAAAAACACGATTGACTTTTTCTCAAAATTAGAGAAATTATGACGTCAAGTTCGAAACCCTACTTAAAGTCAAATCATCGAAAAACTATATATACCCCTTTTCACAATATGCCAAAGATTTGGTCCCTACTCTTAGATAACCAACTCCGATTACTAGACAGGGACCAAATATTTGGCAAAGTGTGAAAGAGGGATATATACTGATGCGTTTTGTCTTGAATATCCCTTTATCACTTTTTGGTTAGAATCCGTAGCCACTACTCTTTTTAACGTGTGATTTTTAAGTTTTGGCTACGCATTCTAACCAAAAGTGATAAAGGGATATAAGTTTTCTTTTGATAAAAAGTAATTATACGCATTTCATGTTTGAAGCAACCTCCCAAATTGAATATAAAGTAACTTTGTCCGGACAGGTATATGCTCAATATCCTTTTCGAACGGAACTTCTCATCTCAAAAACGCCTTACTATTTATATCGCGGTTCGAATCCCACTGATGTTGTCTAAGTGGTTGTCTTATGATTGCTTGAGTGATTACACATCGATAAATTAAGCGGTCCATTATCAAGACCCTTGCCTATAATCATATCCAAGATAATCACTGAGGCAACATTAGTGGATTCGAACACGCGCTATAGAGATAGTAAGCGTTTTTGAGATGGAGTTCCGTTCGGAAAAGATATAATTAACTACCATAGTAGCTTAGAAGACTTTTAAAAGTCTACTGTAGTACCTCAAATAATTCATTAACAGTAGCCTAAATCCCTTCCACTAATTAATTTTAAACACAAATACCAATAGACGGTTGCTAAGAGCCAATGTTTAAACAGGCTAGTTAATAGTTAAACGCCCCCTTTAATTTTTTACGTTCAAGTCTGATTATAGGATGTGATAAAATCACTGACATTTTACAAAAAGGTGTTGAATGGCCAAGAGGTTTGGGGAAATCGATCGCAGATGGCGGGGATAATATGGGACTGTAACTTATTTTTTTGGAAAATATTTGTAAAATTAAATCAAAACTTCCATCATTTTTAAGATCGTTATCCTGTGAACACATAACTTATAAAACAAAAGTCAACCGTAAATCCTGTACCTGAAATACATATGATAACAGGGTCAATCGCGATTTTTATTTTTAATTTTCGACTTATATATGATATATAAATTATATATATATTATATATTATATCCTAATTCGACTAAAAATGCATCAATATATTTAGCCAACTTACCTATTTAGATTCTAAAAATTGCAATATCATGCTTGGAATTGTAGGTAAGTGATTTTTATGCATTTTTGGTCGAATAAGGTTATAAATTATAATAAAAGTGAAATTGAAACTCTTTGTTGAATTCATTCATTCCGTTTATTTGAGAGTAGTTTTGATTGAACAAAATCGAGTCGTTTCGACAATTCTGAGTAAGTCAACTCAGATTACACTCCTAGCGGATTCGTGTAGCTTAAGATTTGGCATCAGTTATCTTATGCGGAAATTATTTTAAGAAAGAAAAATTTGAAAGCCGTATCGGCTTAACCGATTTCAAGTAGCTTGCTAACTTTTGCTGCACGATCACGCCAGGAGTGGAGTTTGAGTCGACTAACGTCGAGTTGTCAAAATGTAATTTTTATATTTTGACCTTTACTGATCAAAAATTAGAATTCATTAAAAATAAAGATTTTGGCATTTTTTACTTTTATGATCAACCCAGAGCAAATTGATGGAATTATCACAACCCAATTACGCCTGAAACTGACCTGAAAACACTACGACTGGATTTTTCGCGATTTACGGGTTTCCAAGTTTTAATACCTCATAACCTCACACAAATTTTCTGACCTCACACATTTGATTATTAATTTCTTTTTTCGCATTTTGAATTCTGGAATCCAGAATGAAACCTTTTCCCTAATTTTCACAAATCATCAAGTCTTTCCCAGGGTGTGATAAAATATGCGATATGCTTTCAAATGGAGTAAATTGGCCAAGAGGATTAGGAAAAGCAATTGCTGGTGGTGACTCCAGCATGGGATGTTAAGCTACTGTTGCTAAATCAAAATCTTAAATTTTGCATTTTTTTGTATTTTGTATTTACTTTCTATATCAAATTTGAATAAACTCTTACATTTGTTTTCCGAGTTTTCCATGTGTTTTTATTGTCGTAATTTGCACTGTCTATTTATTATTTGCTCATGAATTATGAGTCTAAATTATGACTCTTAATCCTTGTGATTAAAGCAAGGGCATTCATTGTGTAGTTGTACTATTACTATGTATCAAGAAAAATTATTAATCGTGGAAGTGATTCCGAGCGATGAATATTCTTGCGTAGGTTGTAGTTATTGAATAGCATTGATCATAATAGCGCCATGTTAATTCGTAGACTCGATTTCCGGCAAGTAGTCGTCATTCACCATTTAATCGCATTTTACGGACGGGGAGTATAATGTAGTNTGCGGTGAAGTTCATGTACAAATTGAACATTTTCTGTATATTTTCAAGGAGGAGTAGGCTTTTGTGTGAGGCTCCCAAATACGGTGTTATGACCACTAGGGGCAAAATTTTCTACCGCTCGGAGAGCAGCATGCGCATTCATATTTGGAAGTTAAATTGCAAATAACAAGAAAAAATGATGAGGAATGAATGAGGAGTAAGCTTTTAAGGACGCCTACTAAAAACCATTTTCTGAGCGTAGGTTCATATATCAGATGCTCTGAATAGTACTGGCAACTTCCTTAACAGTTGTACTACGTATTTGGAAAAAAATAATTATTTCTGAAGCCAGGTTTCTCAGAAACTTCACTTGAAAATGTGTAAAAAAGAGCCCAATTATCGTCGCCCACATCCTTAAGACAAATGACGTTTGTGCGTTTTTTTTTGGAAATTTTTGGAATCACCAAATAAAACCTTTGATCGTGATCAGAAAAAAATTCTAAGACTTTTTCTATTACATCATAGCCCAAAAATGATCACATGACCGTATATTCAAGAAATAAGGTTGGCCAAAATAGTACTTTTTTTTTCAAAAATTGCTTAAAACACTTTTTGAAAAAAGTGAGGACCATCTTTGAAAGTTTTTAAGATTTTTTTTATTACACCAAAGTCCAAAAACAATCACGTGTCCTTCAAATTAAGAAATAAGGTTTTGGTTCAAGTACACAAATAGTATTCAAATCACGCCGAAATATTTTGAGAGCAAATAAACACATAATCTTAGAATTTTGAACATAACGGAATTTTCCAAAAACGTCACGTGGTCTTATTTTTCAAGAAATAAGGAGTAATATATGACATATTCCAAACCATATTTTTCAATTATTTCGTCACGTGATTTTAATCGGACTTTGCTGTAATGAGGAAAAAGCCTTAAAAATGTTTGAAGTTTATCAACAACATTTTTTTAACGTAATTTGAGTATTTTTTTCAAATTACCGTAGTATGCACTTAAAAGGGTCAAAGGGGATTATGCGCACTTAAAGGAAAAATTTTTTTTTTCTAAAGGCAAATTGTTTTTTTTCATATCTTTATGTTTTTTCGATTCTTTGAATAATTCTCTACAAAATACAAATTGTAGTTTGCTGAATTTTTAGTTTCAAAGACTTAAAAATTCGAATTGAAATTTTCTTGTAGTTTTCTAAAAATTTGAAGTTACCCGGAAAAAAACCGTTTTACACGCCAAAACCGATCGGAAACATTTTGTATGTAAAAAGTTGATTGCGTAATGTGAAAAAATGAAATATTCACTTTAAGGGGTCATCGTCTTATTTAGAAAAAATAAGCACTTTAAAGGGTCAAAGGAGATTATGTGCACTTAAAAGGTACGCATTGTAAGAGGTCAGGGACTGTAATAAAAATGAAAAAAAAATATCTTAATTCAGGCAACTTAAATAGCAAACGCGCGTTTTTTCAAAAGACGATTTAAATAATTGATCTAAAAAAACAGATTATACGAAGTAAGCTCAAAAGTGGCAACTTTTGTAAGAAAAAGTTTTTATCCGAAAAATTTGAAGTAGCAAAAAGTTTATCATCAAGAGAAAAAAAAATGAAAAAGTGCAAATCTGTCAAAATTCACCAACCCCCTTAAACTATTTAGTAAAAAAAACAGAAACCAAAATTCTGTTACGAAAAAATTATTTTTCAAATTCATTGATAGCAGTCAACTATTCTCATAAAATTGGGTTAAAATCACATTGATTCCCTATAAAATCTTTACTTCAATAAATAAAATTGAAGATTTTTCTTCGCAAACAAAGCGGATTTAACAAAGACTATTTTAAGCCAAACAATGTTAAATCAGACTTGCCATATTTAATAATTAAACATTTTCAAAATGCAAACAAGCCGTAAAAATTTAATTTTCAATATAGTCTATAATATAATGTTGGTGATCCAAGAAAGCCTTTAATTACGTTTCCTAAAAAATGTACTGTGGTGGGAAAATGGCACATCTTGGGTTGAAGCTTTCTTGATTCACCCACTGTTACAATGGCACTGTAATTAATTATGGACATTTTCGTGTAAAAAGCGCTGCCTTTATAAGGTGAAAAGATTGGCTGACGTAATTGTGTTTTGAATAAAAATTTGATATCAACTAACCGGGTCATTTCTATCTGAATCATTTTTCCACACCATCAGCTAGTAGCTGACAGCTACTGTTTAAACAGATATTACTTTGATTATTCGAATTTGAGCGTAGCAATTGATAGCTTTAACACAAACACTGAATTTCTCAATTATCAAATTATTTGACAGGCGCTCCAATGATTTAAGTTTGTTTTCGGTATGCACTTTAGAAAAAAATATTGAAATTAAGGGACTCGTGGGTGTTAAATGCCAAAAAATTGCAAGCGATTTATAATTCGGATTATTTCTGGTTTCGCGATTTAAGCGCAAAAACTAGCATAATATATTGACCGTCTATAATAAACCTAGCCTTGAGGGTTTCATCTAAATTAATATTTAAGAAATTGTTGTACAGTACTAACTGTTTTTCACTCTTTACTAAAATTATGCGAGTAAATGATGTCCAATGATGTGAAATTTTAATTATAAATAATACGTTCTGTCAATTTTGAGCGTTTTATTAAAGAAAAATGGATACATATATTCTTACAATTATGTTAATTTTTCACAATTATTGTGACACAATACCTAAAAACGGGGTTGAAATTTGTTATAAATTTTCAACTGTTATTGGATTATTGGCAAGAATCGAAGCTTAAATTATAAATTTTTTCAATATACTCCCAGTCGTTCAAATTTTGAAAATCAAAACGGGAGGTGGCGGCCACCTGGTGGCCTCATATCGCCGGCCCAATATTGCAGAAAGAGCCAATATTGCCGAAATCATGAAGGCGTATCAGGCATGAGATTTGCTTGCATTCAACACCTACTGGTAGTAGGCTACTACCCCTTAAAACTCATGGAACCCATTTGTACATCAATTTGGCATGCACGCTACTTTCCCCAATAAAATAATCACGTCGAGAGCAAATATTAAAACAATTTATTTGATCAAGTTTATAATTAAATTTTCAGAACATTTTGCAGCATTCCAATTTCACGAGTTTTTAAAGACTATGGACGATAAGAGCATAGAATTCAGAGATGCGGCAGCCAGAGGAGATTTCACAAAAGTAATGCATCTTATCGATTTTGTCGGTGAGTACATTTTCGATTTTAAGTACTTTTAAAGAAATTAATTTAAAATAAAATTTTGAATGTAAAAGAAACCATATTTGGATCGCAAGCAAATGGCAAAAAGTAGCATTTTACATTTTGCTTCTTGGGTCATTTTCTACATTAATGGGATAACCAGGAGCTAGATGAAATGGGTCGAAATGGAAAAAATCACTTATGGGACCGGTATACCGGCCGGTCCGGTCATACAAAAAACTTTTGACACCATTTTTTGAAAAGTTCAAACAAATATCTCCTAGAATCCGAAGTTTGAACTCAATACGAATTGCGGTTAGCTCAGGACTAACGTTTGAAAATCAGTAAAACCCCTTAACGATACATTTGTATAGTCAAAAATGGAGAAAAAAGTTAAATCTGTCTCATTCAAAGCGAGAAAATTGCAATATTCAATTTTTGCTGAGTTTTACAAGCGCAACAATTTTTTCGCCATTTTAATTCGAACTTTCTACATTTTACTTTTCTGCCACTTTGCTTGCGACCCTATCTTTTGGCTCAAATTTTTGTCGCCATCATTAATTCGAATACACCATTAGTTGGAAATTTCTTGAATAAACAGCTTTCTGGAAAAGTCAGGGTCTATTCTGGGAAAAAACTTTCCTGACTGAGCCAAAAATTCAAAATAAGCCACTTTTTCCATAATCATAAATCCAACCCAACGAGGCCCAAAAAAAGTTCTGCCGAGAAACAAGAGCCGCTTCATAAACTCAAATTTGAGCAGTTTTTACATAAAACTCAAAAAAATAAACTTTTAGCCTGTTTTTCATGATGTACTTAATTTGTTGTACTAAAGATTTGGAATTGTAAAATTTTTATGTTTGATTCTACATGTAGAAACATATCCTGAACAACTACATTAGGTTCAGTATACCAAGTGGTACTATCTCATGAGCCATGACAGTTATCACTATTTTAAGGTGAATATGGTATACGAAAACACTATGGCATACTATTTACAGCAGGGTCCGGCGGATAGGTGAGGGCGGATATGGTGAAATCCGGCTAATAGGTGAAGGTTTTGAAGCGAAAAAACTTTTCCGGCGAAAAACGGATAGACGGTACGGCAAAAGATAGGGTTTATTTTCCAAAACTTCCTAGGCAAAAAGAATAAGGCCGTTTTCGAAAGCCCAAATATAGGAATATTTGAGAATTTTTATGACTGACAAACTATTTCAATTAATTTGTCGTTTTATTCTATTTAATCTTAGAGCAGTTGATTTGCCTCAAAAATCTGCACACAATTTTTGTTCAAATAAAATTCCAGCAATTATTTCAATGGCAATTTTTTCACGATTAGCTATTTATGTTCTTCGTTTGAAAATCAAACGTTGAGACATTCTTCTGGAAATATTTTCTGCGATTATAAGTGCATGACCAACCACAGTCCTACACCATTCTTTGTAGTGGTGTATTCATGACTAGAGTTGGCCAAGGCTTTTTCTTCGAAAAATAAACAGAAAAGTCCTGAAATGAACATGACATTCAATTTATAATTTTCCAGTCTGTCGTATATAATTCAACCCAAAAGCCGACAACGTTCTCCTCAAAATCAAAGTGAAGTCAAATATTTTTTCCAGAATATTTTAAATTTTCCGCATGGTACGAATCATAATATATAAAATTTCCTTTCTTTGCAAAAAACCCACCTCACACGACACAGTCCGTGTATTGTTTGAACATTTTCAGATAAGTTGTATTTTTTGGTTTGAAATTGCTTCGCGATTTTTCAATGTTCCAGCAAAATTGGGCCATTTTTTTCTCCGGAGAAAAAAATGGCCCAATTTAGCTTTGTTGTTTTTGGGCCATTTTTTTTCTCCAAGTCAAACGCTGTCTACCGACTGGAGAAAAAATGGCCCAATTAAAAAAAACTCAGGCTGTAGGAAATTTTATTTGATATATTTGCCGAATAAAAATCAAATACATGCATTTTAGAAGCTAAATTCAAATTACTGCGTGAGTCAATAATCCGAAAGGTAGTTTCTGAGGTTTTCAAAACCGTCACTTTTGCATTTATGATTAAAAATGGGCAAAAAATCAGCCTTAATTCTCACTCTGACTACCCTTTAACTAAATTATAAAATCTAGACCTTGTTTTTATTGACAATCAGAGCGTATCTTCCCAGCCGTCCGGCGGATGGGTTAAATCCGGCTAATAGGTGAATCCGGCTAATAGGTGAAGGTTTTGAGCGAAAAAAAAACTTTCACCTATCCGCCGGACCCTGCTGTAATCATGAAATATTTTTATACAATTTTTTCCATATTGAAGTTGAAAAACTATTTCTGGAAATCACACTTTTAAAAAAAATATTTGTGTCCCAGGATGTCATGACATGTCACTCGAATGTTTCAAAACTGGCTTATTCCAACTGTCTATTTCGGGTTTGGGTTAAAATGTTTTTTAGAAGTAAGATTTAGGCGAAAAGTTGAACCAATTAACCAAAAAATTTCAGTCAAGATAAACATTGTATTGTGTTGTCGAGAATATTTAAACAGAGAACGGTTTCGAGGTTTCACCTTTTTCATAATCTAAAATTCACCACTATACGTATTGATATTTGAAGATTGCAGCAAGAGATTGGCTCTGTGCATTCAAGGGTTGACTGATTTTCTATTATGTTTTACTTGACATTATATCGTCGTCTAAATGGGGTGGCTTGGTTCCTACTTGGTTTTCTAACCCACGAAGCAATCTTTTAACCTCATCCGCCTACGCTGTAATGACACCTCTTTCCGTGATAAACATTTAGAGGACGTTACAGTGCCCGATATAATCAAAGGTAAAATCAGAAAACTCATCGCGTCAATATGATACAATAAGATCAATAAGATGATGTATAATTTATATCGAACGCACAGTGAGTGTCAAAAAATAATGATAAAGAAATTCTACAAAGTGAGAATTAAAGGTGATATATACTTTATTTTTGGCTATACAATTATTGTCCTTGAGATTAAATATGACTCAATGAGTTAAAAAGTATCAGTTTTGTCACTATAAGACTATTAGTTTACTATAAGACATTTAAGATATAAATGATGGTGGGAAAAATAATCAAACTGCCTTGCATTGGGCTGCACAAAATGGATCACTGGAAATTTGTCGATTACTCATTCGAAACGGAGCAAAAGTGAATTGCAAAAATGACCACCTTGTAACTCCGTTAATGATGGCAGTTTCAAATAATCACTTCAGTTTGGTAGAATATTTTCTGTCGAAAAATGCAGATCTAGCTGCAAGAAGTATAAGAGGAGATTCAGGAAAAAGTCAGAAAACGATTTTTAACATTTTTATAAGGTCAAGTCGTCAGATTATATGAAGAACACCATGTAATGGTTTTTTAGCAAATAAGATAATATAACTTCCGATATGGTTTACCACCAACGCGTAAAGGCTGGGCGTATAAGGCAAGATTTTCCGATAAATAGAAAGTTTGTCGCTTTTTTGGTCGAATGTACCCGTCTTTTATTGTTTTAGTATAGATAAATATTAATTTTTGAAAACTGGGTTAGTTTGAGCAGAAGATTGTCTGAATAAAAGTGTGGAAGAGACCGCAACTGACCCACGCGACTCATGGTCTAAATATTTCGCCTTTCAAATACTTCCCTCAAACTCACCTGAGATTAGAACCGCCCTCACAAAAGCTGCCCCGGGCCATGTGTTGTGTATAAAGTCATAACGTTCTATTTATAAAAAAAAATTTTGGGCATGCTGAGGCAAATTATTTTGTATAAAATAATGATCATAGAATATTTTTTATATCAAATATTTCTTAATTTATAGCTGCGTATAATAAGTTCGAATTCAACATAGTTGACCATTAGTTTCCCTAAAAAACGAGAAACAAATTGTGATGATTTATTTACAACCTATGCTTCAAAAAGCATACAGCTTTAACATAACTGTATAAAAATGGTATTTTTTTTATTTTCATAGAAAATGGCTATCTTGATAATTTTAAAGTTATACCGTCCCATTGAGGTCGTATGTTTCGAAAGCGTAAAGCCTATATTTTACTGCTTAACCTCAATTAATAAGCAAATTTTATAAAATAAAAAAATTAACATGCGCGTATTGCACAGTCAATTTATTCAGAATTTTAAATTTATCTTATCTTTGACAAACATGATGAACCTTATTTTTATAGCTTCTGTTGAATTACACCACCTTCTGTGCTCTTTTGGCTTTCGGAAACGACTCATCTCATTAAGTTCTTAGATATCTCAAAATGACCACACATATTGAAAAAAAAAAAAAAAAAAAAAAAAAAAAAAAAAAAAAAAAAAAAAAAAAAAAAAAAAAAAAAAAAAAAAAAATCGATAAAAATTTGTCTGAATCGGACCATCTTTTTTCAAACATTTGAGATTTATACTAAGTTTTCAGGCTGTCGAAGAACTCAACCGGATGAGTCGTTTCCAAAAGTCGAAATATAAACCTATTTATGACTAAGGTGGTTTTATACAGGGTCTCCTGTCTGGAGAGGCCCAATATCGCTGAAAGTTTTTTTTCCGAAAAAATGGCGATATTGGCACTTTCGGCGATATGGGGACAAAAATAATTTCAAGTTCGAAATACTCATAAAAAATTCACGTTTTTTAAGAAAAATTTAAATACAGTGCAAAAAAACTTTGAAAAACCGTACGGTGGAAATTCTCTTATAATTCTCTCATAATGTCAGAAGGCTGTCACTTTCCATATCTTTAAGGATATCCCTTTACGACGAAGGTAAATATTTTCTAATTTGGTCTAGCACATTAGTATTACTTAAAGTAATACTAATGTGCTAGACCAAATTAGAAAATATCTACCTTCCTTGTAAAGGGATATAGAACCAATTTCATCGGAATTTCCCACCAAAATTTATCAATTTATTTTCAAAATTTAATGTTTTAATGTTGCTCAAGAATTTTTTCTTATTTTTGCTAATATCTTGAAAGACCATTAATTAAAAATCAGAGTTTTATTTGTTCATTTTCATAGAGTTGAATAAAAAGCTAAAATGAAGTAATTTTTAAGAAAAAATCACCCAAAAAAGGATATTGACAAACGTCCTGACAGTTTCTCAAACGTCCTAACGGTTTCTCAAACGTCCTGACAGTTTCTCAAACGTCCTGACAAAAATTTTCAAATCATAGGTGTCAGGACGTTTGAGAAGGTGGTGTAATAGATTTAAAATTTTATTAAAAACGTAATTTTTGACTTTAGACAGTTCTTCATGTGGCAGCCAAACGTGGCCACATACAATTGATAATGTATTTATATCAAAATGGTGCTGATGCTACTAGTAAAAATAATTTGGGTCAAATGCCAGAGGTAAAGTTTGAAAATTTTGAAAATAGTAAATTTCTAAAAATGAACTTTGAATTTAGTTCAATTTCCAAAAAAAATTTCACGTGAAATACATAAATTTAAATATACAAATAGTTAAATGCGGTGGCATGCTGATCATTTGACAGATTCATCAAAAAATAAAGCTTCTCAAATATTTTACATTCTAGGATATTCTTCCAACATCCGTCGAAAGAGAAATTTCTCAATTTCACAACAAAGTAAATGATGCGATTTACGGAGAAGATTTGCCTGTTAGGAGCAAATCTGGTAAAAACTCAATAAAAAGATCAGCGAATTCACTTAATCCATCTTCGACATCGGACTCTGATTCTGGGAGGTAAAAATGAATAACAATAAATTATCAAAATATAGAACCAATAAGCTAAAAGAAATCTAACCCGGCATTTTTATTGATTTTCAAAAAATTTGAGATTTAGGAAAAATAAAAAATCGAAAACAATAGTTCCTAAAAAATTTGTTGACAATTTTAAAAGTTATAGGACTCTTATCGAGGTAAAACAAACTAAAACAAAAGATAATTTCAAAATGCTACTCGTTGGTCAAATTTCAATAATAAATTTGCCTGTTTTCTCTCCCGCCATCCTAAAGCTTAAAAATGCATATACATTTTAAATTATAATTCGTTACTGCCTTATTGCTTTATAAACGAGCAATATTTCAGGAGAAATAAGTGGTAAATTTGTCTGTTGAGCGTTAGTATTAGAAATTTACTAAAAACGCTCCAGGGACAAATCTGGCACGACTATTACGGCTTTACATCGAAGATTAGGGGAATATTGCCTTGTTGGGTACAAAGAAAGGTTTACCTACTCTTGTACCCAAATTGGTCTGAATCCAAATTATTTATTTAGACCAATTAGGGTACAAGAAAGGGTTACCTACTTTTGTACCCAAATTGGTCTGAATGAAAAAATATGTTGTGAAAAACGCAACGTCATGATTATGCGTCATAAGGGTGGTCGAGGAATTTCACCGACTGCACTGGACTCCAGTGACTGGAGCACAGTGATAGGAATAACTTATGCGGCATCAGTAGGGTCAGTACCGGAAAACTTACCTGCAAAACTAAACGCCTTAGTACGGATTATTTGAGTTAATGGGGTTAAACTTTTTCAAAAAAAAATGATTCCGACCATGAAAAAATTTTTGGATCCACCAATTTGACTTTGAAAAACAACCTTTTGGGCTTTGAAACGCGCTATAAAGGTTGATAATTATTTATTTTTTGTTGTTATTTTACCGATCTCGTTACAAAAACTGAAATAATCCGTACCGAGGGGTTTAGTTTTGCAGGTAAGTTTCCCGGTACTGACCCTAAGTTATGCCTATCACTGTGCTCCAGTGCAGTCGATGAAATTCCTTGACCACCCTTATGACGCATAATCATGACGTTGCAATATTCAGAAAACATTTTTCGTTCAGTCCAATTTTGGTACAAAAGTAGGTAAACCGTTTCTTGTACCCAAATTGGTCTTAATAAATAATTTGGATTCAGACCAATTTGGGTAAAAGAGTAGTTAAACCTTTTCTTGTATCCATTTGGGTACAAAAGATACCGACTCGAAGATTATACTTCACATGTGATAACTGTGACTAGTGACCAATTAAAGCACACGATTCTTCACATAAGTTGACAATCGTGTAATTTGCTTGACTGTACTCTTTGTTGACGTCACAGTTATGACGCGTGAGTGAGAAAGCAGTACAAGAATTATATTGGAAAACTTTTATGAAATAAGTAAGTTGATCTTGTTATTTTCAGAAATTATTTGGCATTATGATAAAGTGTGCTGTGGCATTTATGATAAATTTTGATGTCCAGTGTGGAGTTATTTTCACGGTAATTTGTAAGATCAATGCCTAAAAATCACTGATAATTTAAAGCTATAGTTTCTTTCAAATAAAAACATTTTTCAAGTCTCTATTTGTCCGAACTAGTTCAGAAACAATCCAACTTATTTTTGAACCAGTTCGAAAATACTATTTCGGATCGAGAAAATTCCTATCTGATCCGATCAGGTTTAAATTTTGATTAAAGTTGAGCTAATAAAAGATCAGATCGGATCGGTTTTTTTCCGATCCGATCAGGTGCGAATTTTTGACTTTTTCGAGCTGATTAGAGACCAGATCGGATCGATGTTTTTCGATCCGATCTAAATTTTATTTTTGCTGTACAGGCCCTTATTTCAAAATATTAAAAATATATTAAAAATATAAAAAATATTAAAAATATCAAAATATATAAAAGTCATGTCTCTTAAACTTGATTTATAGGCTTATTACTGGAACAATGGAAAATAACAAAAATCATGAATTTGATTACAGCTCTTTTATCGATTATCGCAGCCAATCAGTTCTTTAGAGAAAAATCTCCGCATTGAAATTTGACGCATAAAAAATTTATCAGAAAGAGAAAAATATTAGAAAATTACTTCGAAAACCACGGTTTTCTGATTTCGGGTGTTTTCGACGCGCCAATTTCTAGATACACCGCGGCCAGCCTAATGATACTAATTAACGTGAAACCATCGGGTTTGAATGATCTGACGACCTACGCTTCCAATAAGGTGAAGTTTGAACAAGTCAAAATTGCACCATGCTGTGTTGAGCAGTAGTATAAGCTCCCTGAGCAAAAGTTTGCCACATAACAAAACCAAATCAAAATATAGATAATTTGAAATTAAGTTTTTCAGTTTATGTGAGAGCCGCTATATTGATTGGGGAAGTTTTGTTTCATTATATTATGTTTATTAGAGTTAGTGTTTTATTTTTCGAAAAACTTCGTTTAATGGAAAATGGATGTTGTAACATTGTTGTTCATAAATGGATGTTTTTGGCGTGAATAACCAAAGGGGTTCAAGGGGATGCCATAAACTCGGTAAACTTGAGCCAATTTAACTAACGCAAATAATAAGGTAGTCTATTTTTATGCTTATTAATAAACGAATAATAATAATTATCGTTAGCTGAACCGGTATAAATATGTTCCAGCTTATTAAAATAATTTTTTTATCTATTTTAGGAAAGATTTGAGTCCGAATTATAATTTTGGAATACGTGAAAATTTTTCTGTTATTTTCATTGAAATCTGTGGGTAAAACCATGAGAAATAGATACTTAACGTTTTTCAACGTTTAACAACTTAAACGTTTTTCATAGATGCCTACATATTTTTAACCGCTCTTTGAAAAATTATAAAAATGTTGTTTGTCATTTTTTTTACTTTTTTGAAAATATTATGAAAATTTTCCGCAAATCAAGTTCAAAATTTTTCATCAGTGGTTTTTTGAATTCTCCATAAAAAATCAAGCCGAATCACTATTTAAATTTTCCGGCATCTACAGTATTTGGTTTCCTATGTCACCGATGAAAGGGTCAAGCGAATATCATTTCTAAACTATTGATGAAATTTACAACACTTTTTTGTAACACCGGTTAGTCAATATCGGCACTCAATTTTTTTAAATTTATCTTTGGAAAAAATTGCTCCTAAAAAATTCACCATCTCCCAGACTTATGGCACCCCCTTAAGGGTGGGTGTTCGCAAATTTGAGCCTCTTCCGAGGTCATTTTTTCGTCAAACTAGCAAGGGTGATATTCCAAAAAAATTTGTACTAACAGAAACAACCTTCGCGGTAATTTGAAATTTAAACAGTCATCTGAATAACATCCCACCTACGCCGACACCTACGCTTTTAAACAGCAGCTTAAAAAGACACGCAGTTAGTACCTACTCCTTCAATTTTCATCATTTTTCATTATTTTTTTGTGTCAGGCTCTAAAGAAGCCTCACACATAATGCATTATTGCTTTTACTCGGAAATTTTGCTTTTGGCGGCCAAACAAAGCCAAAAAACGAAAACAAAAATTATTGATTTATTTATGATTTAAATTGAAAGTGCGCTTATTTGTTTTTCTTTGACGCTACCGAGTTAAAAAATTGCCACCAAAATCCTTAACCCTTGGAGGCTTCCTAAGCGATTTTTCGGTCCCGACTCTTGAGCGCTCATTACGGGGAAAAGTAAAAGTTTGCTAGCAACTTTATTGTTCTCTAGTCCTCGAGATTAAGGATAGACTTAAACTTTATAGTATATAATTCACATTTTGACTTTATCAACCCTTTAGAAAAGTGAAATTTAAAAATTTGTGCTTCAACTACGCAATTTTTGTGAGCAAATGGGAGACGTCAGAACAAAAACTAATAAAGGAAAAGAGTTAGGAAATTTGATTTTTCTAAAAAGTGACTTCCTCAGAATCACCTGCAACTTTTCTGTTCTTAATCTACAAGTGTTTTTCCGAAAAAAGAACCTAACGTACGCAATTTATCGAAATCACTTTAAAGAAATAAAAAATTTACTTAGAGCCGCCAGGACTAAAACTGAAAATGCAGCAGTTTCAGAAAAAAATTTTCCTAAAAGTGAATCATTCGAGAGCAACCTGCAATTTCGGTATTTAATCTGCAGAGGTTTCGAAAATAGTCCGGAGCCTCCAAGGGTTAAAAGTGTTTGAATTTACGGAAAAAAATATTTTGAAGCATTTTTTTCTGGTTTTTAAATTTTTGTCAAAAATTTAGGCTCAAAATGAAATAAATGACATGGCCCCCAAGAGACGCCGAAGCAAAATTTCGAAAAAACTCTCTAGTTTATTGTTAAACAAGTCTTGTACTTTCAGAATGCAGGTATAAGTCGAAACTAATATTCTTAAACTGGTGGAGGAGATAGCTTTTGCCTGAGCTTCCCAAACTGATCATTTCAAAATTTTAATTTTTAGTTTTTTTTTGCGTTTTTGTCCGCCTTAGGCAAAATTTTAAACAAAGGCAATTTTGCACGATTTGTTAGGCTTTTCCGGAGCCTCACACAAAAAATAATAAAAAAATTGATGAAATTGAAAGGAGTAGGTACGAACTGCGTGTCTTTTTAGGAAGCTTTTTTAAAAAAGCGTAGGTGTCGGCGTAGGTGGGATTGTATCAGATTACTGAAAGTTCAAAATAGCGCGAAGGTTGGTTTTGTTAGTTACAACTGTTTTCGGAATATCACCCTTGCTAGTTTGAGGTTAAATTACCTTGGAAGAGGCTCAAATTTGCGACACCCACTCCCTTAAATCGTCCCAAAATACTTTTCACAATTTTTCACAGTTTTTGGAGGTTTTTCAAAAAAAATGAAAACGGTCCAAGTCAAGTTTAAATGAAAAATTATAAATTATATTTTCTATTTCTGTCAACCAAAATTATTCTTGTGATTTAAATAATTTGGCTTGTAATTTAGCCAAACTAAGGCCCGATTGGTCATATATTTTTCGACACAAAAAACTATTTCTGCTTACAATTTTCGTTTTTTTCTCACTCTGAAGATGCAAAACGCGAAACATGTCAAAAAAAAAAACAATTTTTAAATTGAAATAAATATATAATTATTACGTCTCAAACAACCAAAACAATTCAAATAATCAGGACGATTCAGCTTTATGGAAAATGATGAGCCACGAAATTTATTCATTGATAAATTTAGATAAATTCAAAAATATTATATACGGTTATTAACTAATATTTTAAAATATCTTCTGATGTCTGGAATTCGATTAAATCCTGTTTTTGATAGGTTCAGTTACCCCGTTATAAAGTATTCAACAAGCTTTTTGACTATAATAGTCAGATTATTTTAGACTTTAATGTCAAATGAATCGATAATTGAGAGAAAATTAGATTTAATGGTTCTGAATTAGCCAAAGAATATAGATAAAAAACACTTATTAGACCGTAAGAGAAAATATGGACATGGAAATCCCACCATCGATAAGTGTTTTTGATCATAGGGGATTGAAAACATTTTATTTATCAAAATCACGGTAATCAAAATTTATATTTTTAATATCTTTTTTGAATTAAATAAATTTTTGTCTAAATAAAGAGAAACTTTTAAATGAAACGCTTGTATCAAAAATGTCGATAAAAATTTACATCACATACAAATTCGCCAATTTTACAGTTAAAAAAAATGAAAAAAGTAGAAATATATCCAAGTTCAACTTTCCGACAAAAACTCACCCATCAAAAACAAAATTCTGAGCATGTTTAGCAAGAATGTTGACGGGTGAACCAAAGAAAAAGTATAGATAGTTTGGGAATCGAACCCGGATGACTACTTACGTTACTACTCCGCTTACTTACCTTACTGAAGTGCCACTTCAGAAGTGGCTACAATATGTGGATTATAGCGCAAAAACTTTTCGCGCCAACAAGAACCAATAATAATCCTCCGTCGGATTTTTGGAATTTGGCTGGATGTCATACATGAACATGATCCTTAAACCTGGGATGCGCAGTGGGCAAATGTCTATTTTTTGAACTATTGATAGAAACCGAAAACGAATAAAAAATCTTGAGCAGAATTGAAAGGGCAAAAATTCTTCCGCCTACGCATTTTTGTCAAGATGACGAAATAAAAAATTCTAACATTTTATGTTTCAAAAATATAATTTTCCTTTGATTCGTTTTTTTCGGTACGGATACCCCCCGGCAGGCTTGTAAAAGGGAAGGGAAAAAAGAGGAAGGGAAGGGAACGTCTACACATGTATTAGGGCTTAGTTTTCTGAATTACCTAAAGAAATATAATTTAAGGGGAAGGGAAGGGAACGTTCCCCTTTCCCTTCCCTATATAGGGGAAAGGGAATGGGGAAGAGACCTAAAGGGAACGAGGGGAAAGGGGAACGGACTCGAAAAAAGGGAAGGGGGAAGGGCCAACAGTAATAAAACGTTCCCTTTTACAAGCCTTTTACAAAATAAATTTCATCGACGGTTTTATTTTAGTACACTCCGCTGCGCACCCTACTTATACCTTCATCGACCAAGAGATCAATTAAAATAAAGATATTTGAGATGTTTTATTATTAAAAACGTATCGCATTTTTTGACGTTAATAAAAATAATAAATCGTAGGCACTATAACTGTTTATTGCAAAATATTGTATTTGAACGAATACCTAGTGCACTCCTGGGATTCATTCTCATAAAAACATACGGAAACATTATAGTGTCAGAGTATTTAAGGAGGTCGGTGCATTTTTACAGATACGTATATGGGTAGGGGCAGTACCGGGAGATTTATCTGCAAATTTATCTGCTCTTGATAAAAAAACTCCTTGCAGGGTTTATATATTCTTCTCAATATACCACAAAAGTAATGTTTCATACTCCATGCAACTTTTGTAACTACAGAATTTTCGAGTTATTGCTTTTAAAGAAAATTTTGAATTCGAATTAAACTTTTCGAATTCGACAAATTATGAGACTTGTTTGGAAAAAGTTCCGAACATTATAAAAAATTGCTATTTTTTCTTCAAATTTTTGTTATAGTATTTGTTTCAAATCAATTGAAAAAACTTTTCAAAATGGCCAGTTTAACTTTTCGCGTAGTTGACCACAATTTTTTTATATGCTATTTGAAAAATCATATGACATTTTTTTGGGATTTTCGGTCGAAAATTTTCCGCATTTCTTGTTCAAAAATTTCCAAGCTTATTTTTATGGAATCCTTAGCTGAAAATATTGGGAATGGCCACTTTCACTATATTCAAATATGTCCTCGTTTTGTTTCTTCGCTCTTGTATATACTCTGAATCATACTTTTTGAAACGAAACTTCGGTTTAGCAGAAATCCATCGAAGCCCTCTTTTATTCAGAATGAAAAAATTTTTATCACACTTGCCAAATTGGTAAGTCAACCCATCGACCGTGTAAAATTTGATAAATTAAACTCATGAAAAATAAATATTTTTTTCGATGTGCTAAAATTTCGGGTTTTTTCGTCTTTTTTCAAAAATTTTAATTTTCGATTTAGACGTAAAAATCGTATAAATTTAATTAATTTTCAACGGTGGTCAAGACTGTTTTTTAGGGCTTCTAGTAAATAAAAAATAGAAAATAAATTTTACTGTAATTTAGACACCTTCGATAGCAAACGCGCGTTCTTTGAGTGTTTTTTCAAAAGACAATTTATAAAGGAAAATTAATCGATCTGAAAAAATTCAGATTAAAGAAAGTAAGCTCAAAAGTGGCAACTTTTGTTCGAAAACGTTTTTATCCGAAAAGTTNTGTGCCTTGTATCAAACTCCAAGTATTTGAGAAGCTTCCTCTTCAACGGTGTGCTCAATCATAAGCATTGTTGGGATTCGAGATTTATCGTTATGTGATGCAACACCTAAAAACATCAAAATGATAATTATACAAGGTGTAATTAGGAAGATTCCTGATTACTTTTTTTCGAAAATTGTAGTTGATTTCAACAAATATCAGGACCAACATAGCAATATTTTTGTGGGATTCAATGAAAGATCCCCGTCGAACAGATTAGGGTGCCCAGTTTACTCATCTTTTGATGTTTAGCCCATAACTTAAAAACTCAAAAAGTACATTTGGTCATTCTAGGGTCAGCGAACAGATTTTTCTAAAATGTGCGCCTGATAACACTGATTTAACATTATATTTTTTTTTAAATTTTAATTCTCAACAAAACTTGAGTTACAGGAACCTGAAATAACCAAAAATGACTAGAAAAAAAAATAATGAAACTGCTCGCTTTATTTTTTTCTCAGAGAATATTGTTAAATGGTCACCATCAAAATATGTTAAATATGAAATAGATTCTTTGAAAAAGTTTTATCGCCTATTTCACTCCGTATGATCCAGGAATAAATTAATTGATATCTTCAAATTATTTTTCAAGATTTTTTACCTTGGACAGCCTAGGACAGATTCTGGTGAAATTCTTCAGTCGAAAATCCTGCTTAGTCGTCGAATTCTATGACTACGTCACAAAAAGAGAAAATCTATTCATTCATTCGTCACTTCTTGAGAATACAGTCATTTCATTGGCACTTGTATATTCTTGTGACGTAGTCTAGAATTCGACGACTATGCAGGAGTTTCGATATACTCTCAAAAACCTCTCGAATTAAAAAATATTTACTTAGGAGTGACATCTAGGATACATGGCCATTTTAAGTTCGAAATTTCGAAGTTGAACAATGGATACCTTTTAACTGGCTGAAAATCTTGAAAGTTGGTTCTTCGAATTAAAAAAAATCAAGAAAGGCCAAAAACGAACCAATTTTTTTTAATTGGAATTTATGCATCTGAAATCGTCTGTAAATTACCCATTTTAGCATTTGCTTTATCACTTTGGACAATATTTAAAAATAACGAGTTATTTTGAGCACTTTGTTCGCCACAAAAAAATTATAAACAAGTAAGCTGTTCAAAGTTGTCTCGTAAGCTGAAACTGGGAATTTTATAAAATAATTGTTAGTCTGATTAGTTAGGGCCTCGGTGCATTTTGGCAGATTTGCCTTTTTTTCAATTTTTTTGTCTTCATGGGAAACTTTTTGCACCTCATAATTTTCGAATAAAAAGTATTTCAAACGTTAAGTTGCCAACTTTTGAGCTCACTTTGTATAATCTGTTTTTTTTTGGATCGATTATTTTTACTTTAATAATCGTCTTTAAAATAAATACTCTAAAAACGCGCGTTTGGTACTTTTAAGTGTCTAAATTACATTAATATTTTTTTATTTTTTATTTATTAGAAAATTCAAAAAATGGTCTCGACCACCGTCGAAAATTTATATAATTTAATTTCATATGATTTCTACGTCAAAATCGAAAATTAAAATTCCTAAAAAAGACGAAAAAAACGAAATTTTAACACATCGAAAGAAATATTTATTTTCATGAAGTTAAATTTATTAAATTTTACGTGGTGGTGCGGTTGGCTCACCAATTAGGAAAGTCTCGGTGAAATAATTGTTTTTTAATTACTGATTAAAGAGGGCTAAAGTACATTTCGCGAAACCGTATTTTCATTCAAAAAGTATGATTCAGAGTATAAACAAGAGCAAAGAAACAAAACGTAGACATGTTTCAATAAGTGAAAGTAAGCATTCCCAATATTTTCAGCTAAGAATTCCAGAAAAAATTAGTTTGAAAAATTTTGAATCAGAAAATGAGGAAAATTCAAAAATATTCCAAAAAGTTTCGACGAAAATCTCAAAAAAGTGTCATATGATTTTTCAAAATAGCATATAAAAAATATGTGGTCACCTACGCAAAAAGTTGAAGTGAGCCATATTGAAGAGTTTTTTTCGATTGATTTGAAACAAATAAATGCAAAAAATATTTGAACAAAAAATAAGGCATTTTTTTGATAATGTTCGGAACTTTTTCAAAAAATTCTCATAATTTGTCGAATTCGGAAAGTTTAATTCGAACTCAAAATTTTCTTTTAAAGCAATAATTCAAAAATTCAGTAGTTATTCAAGTTGCCTAGATTATAAAAATCATTTTAATGGTATATTGAGAAGAATATATAAACCCAGTAAAAAGTTTTCATCAAAGGCCATATCCCGCGATATCCGTATCTGTCAATATCCGTATCTGTCAATATCCGTATCTGTCAAAAATGCGATCGGAAAAATGCAAAGTCCGTGTACAGACCAACAACCGAAAGGGATAGTCGGAAAAGCTTTTTAGGATCGACTTAGCGTTGTATCAAACTAATCTAAATTTTATTCAGTAATTAAACGTTTTCCTGATTGTTCGCATTAAAATTGTACAAAGTTAAATTGTATCAATTTTTGACACTAATAATTCTTATCAGGGGGTCGGTGCATTTTGACAGATTTGCACTTTTTCAATTTTTTTTCTCTTGATGGGAAACTTTTTGCCAACTTTTAACTTTTCGGATAAACGTTTTCGAACAAAAGTTACCACTTTTGAGCTTATTTCTTAATCTGAATTTTTTCAGATCGATTAATTTTCCTTTATAAATTGTCTTTTGAAAAAACACTCAAAGAACGCGCGTTTGCTATCGAAGGTGTCTAAATTACAGTAAAATTTATTTTCTATTTTTTATTTACTAGAAGCCCTAAAAACAGTCTTGACCACCGTTGAAAATTAATTAAATTTATACGATTTTTACGTCTTAATGGAAAATTAAAATTTTGAAAAAAGACGAAAAACCCGAAATTTTAGCACTCGAAAAAATTATTTATTTTTCATGAGTTTAATTTATCAAATTTTACACGGTCCGATGGGTTGACTTACCAATTTGGCAAGTGTGATAAAAAATTTTTCATTCTGAATAAAAGAGGGCTTCGATGGATTTCTGCTAAACCGAAGTTTCGTTTTCAAAAGTATGATTCAGAGTATATACAAGAGCGAAGAAACAAACGAGGAATATTTGAATAGTGAAAAGTGGCCATTCCCAATATTTTCAGCTTAGGATTCCACACCTTCGATAGCAAACGCGCGTTCTTTGAGTGTTTTTTCAAAAGACAATTTATAAAGGAAAATTAATCGATCTGAAAAAATTCAGATTAAAGAAAGTAAGCTCAAAAGTGGCAACTTTTGTTCGAAAACGTTTTTATCCGAAAAGTTAAAAGTGGCAAAAAGTTTCCCATCAAGAGAAAAAAAATTGAAAAAGTGCAAATCTGTCAAAATGCACCGACCCCCTGATAAGAATTATTAGTGTCAAAATTGATACAATTTTAACTTTGTACAATTTTAATGCGAACAATCAGGAAAAACGTTTAATTACTGAATAAAATTTAGATTAGTTTGATACAACGCTAAGTCGATCCTAAAAAGCTTTTCCGACTATCCCTTTCGGTTGTTTGGTCTGTACACGGACTTTGCATTTTTTCCGATCGCATTTTTGACAGATACGGATATTGACAGATACGGATATTGACAGATACGGATATCCGCGGATATGGGCTCTTTGAATGAAAAAACTTTTACTGGGTTTATATATTCTTCTCAATATAACCATTAAAATGATTTTTATAATCTAGGCAACTTAGTAACTACGAATTTTTGATTGATTGCTTTAAAAGAAAATTTTGAGTTCGAATTAAACTTTCCGAATTCGACAAATTATGAGAATTTTTGAAAAAGTTCCGAACATTATCAAAAAAATGCCTTATTTTTTGTTCAAATATTTTTTGCATTATTTGTTTCAAATCAACGAAAAAAACTCTTCAATATGGTCACTTCAACTTTTTGCGTAGGTGACCACATATTTTTTATATGGCTTATTTGAAAAATCATATGACACTTTTTTGAGATTTTCGTCGAAACTTTTTGGAAATATTTTTGAAAATTTTCCTCATTTCTGATTCAAAATTTTTCAAACTAATTTTTTCTGGAATTCTTAGCTGAAAATATTGGGAATGCTTACTTTCACTGATATTGAAACATGTCTACGTTTTGTTTCTTTGCTCTTGTTTATACTCTGAAATACTTTTTGAATGAAAATACGGTTTTCGCGAAATGTACTTTAGCTCTTTTAATCAGTAATTAAAAAACAATTATTTCACCGAGACTTCCTAATTGGTGAGCCAACCCGACCAACCGAGTAAAATTTAATAAATTTAACTCATGAAAATAAATATTTCTTTCGATGTGTTAAAATTTCGTTTTTTTCGTCTTTTTTAGGAAATTTTAATTTTCGATTTTGACGTAGAAATCATATGAAATTAAATTATATAAATTTTCGACGGTGGTCGACCCATTTTTTGAATTTTCTAATAATATAAAAAATAAAAAAATATTAATGTAATTAGACACTTAAAGTACCAAACGCGCGTTTTTAGAGTATTTATTTTAAAGACGATTTATAAAGTAAAAATAATCGATCCAAAAAAAAACAGATTATACAAAGTGAGCTCAAAAGTGGCAACTTACGTTTGAAATACTTTTTATTCGAAAATTATGAGGTGGCAAAAAGTTTCCCATGAAGACAAAAAAATTGAAAAAGTGCAAATCTGCCAAAATGCAGCCGAGGCCCTTAACTAATCAGACTAACAATTATTTTATAAAATTCCCAGTTTCAGCTTACGAGACAACTTTGAACAGCTTACTTGTTATAATTTTTTTTGTGGCGACACAAAGTGCTCAAAATAACTCGTTATTTTTAAATATTGTCCAAAGTAGATAAAGCAAATGCTAAAAATGGGTAATTTACAGACGATTTCAGATGATAAATTCCAAAGTTAAAAAAAATTGGTTCGTTTTTGGCCTTTCTTGATTTTTTTTAATTCGAAGAACCAACTTCAAGATTTTCAGCCAGTTAAAAGGTATCCATTGTTCAACTTCGAAATTTCGAACTTAAAATGGCCATGTATCCTAGATGTCACTCCTAAGTAAATATTTTTTAATTCGAGAGGTTTTTGAGAGTATATCGAAACTCCTGCATAGTCGTCGAATTCTATGACTACGTCACAAGAATATAAAGTGACGAATGAAATGACTGTATTCTCAAGAAGTGACGAATGAAATGACTGGATTTCTCTTTTTGTGACGTAGTCATAGAATTCGACGACTAAGCAGGATTTTCGACTGAAGAATTTCACCAGAATCTGTCCTAGGCTGTCCAAGGTAAAAAAATTTTGAAAAATAATTTGAAGATATCAATTAATTTATTCCCGGATCATACGGAGTGAAATATGGCGATAAAACTTTTTCAAAGAACCTATTTCATATTTACAATATTTGATGGTGACCATTTAACAATATTCTCTGAAAAAAAATAAAGCGAGCAGGTTTCATTATTTCTTTTTCTAGTCATTTTTTTTGTCGATTTTGACCATTTTTGGTTATTTCGGCTCCCTGTAACTCAAGTTTTGTTGAGAATTAAAATTTAAAAAAAAATATAAGGATTATCAGTGTTATCAGGCGCACATTTTAGAACCTTCAAGTTTTAATTTCGAGTATCTTTTTTTATAACCAAACAGAAAGCCGGATTTTCCCAGATTTTTTTGGTCATTTGACCTTAAAAATTTGTTCGCTGACCCTAAGATGACCAAATGTACTTTTTGAGTTTTTAAGTTATGGGCTAAACATCAAAAATATGAGTAACCTGGGCACCCTAATCTGTTCGACGGGGATCTTTCATTGAAATCCCACAAAAATATTGCTATGTTGGTCCTGATATTTTGAGAATCAACTACAATTTCGAAAAAAAGTAATCAGGAATTCTTCCTAATTACACCTTGTATAATTATCATTTTGATGTTTTTAGTGTTGCATCACATAACGATAAATCTCGAATCCCAACAATGCTTATGATTGAGCCACCCGTTGAAGAGGAAGCTTCTCAAAATACTTGGAGTTTGATACAAGCAAAATTACAGCAGGTAGAAATCCCGAATCAAAATGATCTGACTTTGATTTCGCGAATATATCTAAAAAATCAACCAAATAGAACGGAAAGAATTTCTAGATTATTAAAGCAATGGAAACAGCACGAAGAATTGAAAGTAAGTTTTATATTTTTTACGATAGTTATGGTCCATAAGAGGTGGAAAACGAATAGGAACATTTTGAACGCGAGCCAATCAACATGCGTATGATCAGGTGGTTTTTGAAGCTTCCTTCGCTAGTTATATATAACGTAATGTACACAATTTCCAGAGCAGAAAAAAACCAAAAAACCCAATTGATAAACATCGACCTTTATTAAATATAACAAAAAATCATTGCTGATGTGAATCGCCTGAATTCGACGGATAAAGTGTTTTTATTTCGGTCGTGTACTTTAACAGTTATTAGCATCTCAAATATCGAAAAAAATAAATAAAATTATGGCCACCTAAACAGCCGCTTATAGTCACTAAATGAATTGAAACCCATAAGTAGATTACAGTAAATCACAAATCTTTATAAACGAGAAGTTAATTCCGTTATTTTCGATCAGAAACTTATATTTAAAAAAAAATCATTATTTTTTTACAATTTCGATTAAGAAAAATAACCCTAAAAATATCAAAATTTGTAGAAAAATAATTTAATATAACCTGTTCTTACACAATGTGTTATAGCCGATAACTTATA
This sequence comes from Oikopleura vanhoeffeni, assembly GCA_004367855.1. NCBI lineage: Eukaryota > Metazoa > Chordata > Appendicularia > Copelata > Oikopleuridae > Oikopleura > Oikopleura vanhoeffeni. Next base: position 85,051 of record SCLH01000759.1, on the reverse strand, counting down.
GGCTTTTACACATAATTGGTACATTGAACTTATTTTAGCCAGTTTGAATTACTTTAATGGTGATTTGGACAATTTATATCAAAAATTCAAGGTGAATCAATTCGAATTTTGGATGATTTGTGAAGTTTTTGCGTCACTTTAGTTGAAATTTGTATTTGCTTTTACTAACTTACGTACATTTCAGCAAAAAATTATTTATTTACTGGTATTTTATCAGCAATTCAACCAAGGGCAAAGTGGAACACCATCGTCTTATACTCATTCATTGAAAATTGTTATGTCTTTGATTGAAAATCAAGTAAAATTTTCTGATGGATAATAATTTTTTTTATGTTAGGTTCGACTAAGGAGGATGATCCATGATGAGATCGAAGACGAACTAAAAAAATGTCAAATTGAACATCTGTAAATACAATCAATAAACAAATTTTATAATAGTTGCATTTTATTATAAAGAATCTTAAAATAATTTGAAAAACTTCCAGAATTTGTAGCAAAGTTAACTACAGGGGGGCAAATTGCCCCAGGCAATATCGCCGAAAGTTTTTTGTCATAAAATTTCTGTGATATTCGTACATTTGGCGATATTGGGAATTTTCGGTGATATTGGCACATTCGGCGATATTAGCACTAGAAGTATTTTAGCTAAAGATCGTGAAATTGCGAAGGTTTTTCTCGGCGATATCCTTTTCCCAACCTAAGTCCATTTTAAAAATGCTTACTATCTCTATAGCGCGTGTTCGAATGCCACTAATGTTGTCTTAGTGATTGTCTTAGTGATTGCTTGAGTGATTACACACCAATCAACTTTGGCATCCGAATCTCAAGCACCCTTGCCTATAATCATACTAAAGACAATCAATGAGACAACATTAGTGGGATTCGAACACGCGCTATAGAGACAGTAAGCATTTTTAAGATAGACTTAGGTTGGGAAAAGGATATTGGGCCGGCGATATCGGGCCCCTCCTGTATTCTGTACTCCAAATTATAATTTCAAATTTTTTTATGATCATCATTAAAGATGAAATGAAAAACTTTTACAGTTTTACATGTGTACCTATTTTATCGGCTAAACTCGTGAAGATTTTTTTGCTTATTTTCATGCTGAAGATTTTTTGATTTTCAAAATTAAAAAAATATGAAATTTAAATAATTTTCAAGGAGTGCTCAATTTTCTTTTAGCTTGTCAGCTGCCTTCGTGATAACTTGCCCCCTATCGTCAAAAATAATTTTTAGATTTTTTTCTTAAAATGACCAGGTCATTATGATCTTAACACTTAAATGACCGAAAGAAATCTTTACTAGATGAGCCAATAAAATCAGTACACATTTTTGACTGTTGAAATTCCCTATTACAAATTGGCAATCATGCTACTCTGTGGTCAAAAACAAATTGTATGAACACTAAGCTGCCATGCGTTGAAACCAAAACCGGAAGTACCCATAATATTTTGGCGCGTGAACTGAATAAAGGTAAAGTAGGTTCACACAAGGTCGCCGGTAACATGAAGGCAATTCTGACATTATAAAGAGATGTTATGGGCACAATGTGCCCGGCACATCTTGGATATTCTAAGCCTTATTAAAATAGTGACGGAAAACTAAAATGATAGAACCTATTTTGAAAGATTATGGTGAAGACATGATCTTGTCTGAGAAATGTATCACTAAAAATTTATCATGTAAAATTATAAACGTACAACTAAGTTAGGGCTCTACGCTTTTTAGAGCGTAGGTTGTGAAATGGATCGTCAGAACTGAAAGTCATTATACGCAGGCGGTACATCGCAAAAAACAGCCTATACGCAGCTATAAATTTCGAAACTTTGATACAAAAACAATTATTTTCTGATATTTATTTTCTATACAGCCAAGCTAAATACAGTCGCTCCCATCCGCCTACGCATATCTCATAGGGGATATTAATCTACGTAACACCCAGGGTTACACCCTGACTCGGCTGTAAAATGTTTTTTTCCCACGGTTAAGAATTTTCAGTCTGTTGAAAAATATATAACAATAAGTTTCTATCCAAGCTTTTAAATATTTTCAAACGATGTCCTCAATGTAATAAAGGTAAGAATTTAAAATGTTGGGTCTGTCACAAAAGTCTTTTAAATCATGGTCGAAAGAATGAAATCTGTTCCGATCAACTTTTCCGGGGCGATTTGAATTTAGTTGGTTATCAATTCGATCGAGTTTTCCCCTGGTGCTTCAGTCCGTAAAAGAATAAATTCAAATCTTTTTTGTTATCCAAAAATTTCGATTGTTTTCGAATCAAAAATTTAATAAATATAGTTTTCAAATTTGCGATTGAAATTAAATATCGATTTTTAAATCAAAGAGTTCCAAATGAATTTCTCAGCAGGGTTCATCATTAACAATTGAAACAGCAATTTCGCCTTATAATCGAAAAAAATATTTTTGATCTCATTAAGATCTAAGAATAAAAAAACTAATAAAATCAATTTTCTATTTTTTTTATTTTTCGAACGATGAAATTGATAATTTACAGTTTTCATACAGTAACAAATTGTTACTAACAATCTATACAAATAGAATTAAGAAGCAAAAATTAAAAAGATGGCATGCGTACGGGTTTGGTAAAATTCATTCTAGCAAACCTCGAAAGAAAATAATGAAGTTCATTGCAAATTTTTTATGTACAGCAAAGTAAATTTTATGGGACTTGAATTTCTGGAATGAAAAATAAAATCAAAAGATTTATCAGTTTTTCATTAATAACGAAGGATAGCCCTGAAGCATGCTCATTTGTTGAGCTCGGGCACCAACCATAAATCGAACCTAAAAACTTAACGTTAAAATTTGAACCGAAAAATGTTTTTTTTCATTTTGACCATGAAAATTTTTGTGAATAAATTTTTATCCAAAAAAATTAAAATTTTATGCTGAATTTTGTTTCAAAATTACCTTTTCAATTTCAGCTTCTGCAAGTCGCTTTTGTTTTGCTCGACGATTTTGGAACCAAATTTTCACCTAAATTAGTTTGTTAGATTCTAGTTCACCAAATTTAACATGAAAATAGAATAATTTTGAAAAATTTTTAGTACAAACCTGTGTCTCAGTAAGTGATAAATCTGATGAAAATTCAGCTCGTTCAGCAATCGAAAGATATTGTTTTTCTCGGAATTTTTGTTCCAAACTTTCGAGTTGATCGGCTGAAAACGGAGTTCTAGGTTTTCGATCTCGTTTATGTCGTCGTAAAGTGACAGCCAATGGTGCTTTGTCCACATTTTCTTCTACAAAAATAAAAATTAAAATAAATTCATTTACTTTTTGTTTGATTCAATTTTTTTTTAATATTTAAATAAAGTGGCTGGAATCGAAAGTCGTAGCAAAAATGTAACAAACTGTATTACTGTTCTTGTTTTAAACGTTTTTTTATTTTGTGAAAAATAAGTTTTTTTTCGAATGTCATCAGAAAATCCAATATTTATAGTTGTTACTTAAATTTAATAACATCCGTCTTGAAAAAGTTAATGGTGACAAATAGAAAAATTCACACTGTAAGTCTTACCATTTTTTTTGTACTTTATAATGCGTGATTTTCAAGTGGCGTCGAGACCAAAAGTTGTTTGTCGAGACTTAAATTGGTTTGAGGTCAAGTTTAAAGCTTTTTATATAATAGCTTGGTTTCGAATCACCTTGAGTCTCGACATCACTTGAAACTAACGCGGTACTTGAAAAAAAATTGTCGCATTGACACCTGTAAAAACCCAACCTGCACAATAATTTCTAGTTTGATTTTTGACTTACCAGCTGGTTTTTCAATCCGTTTTTTGGTGACGGTTTTCTGCTGAACCTGTTTCGGAAGTGAAATTTGGTTATTTTGTGCCAAATTTTGAAAATTCTGGTTCATCTGTGGGAACAAAAGAGCAGGATGCAAAAAGCCAAAAGTATTCATCATCGATTGACTCAAGATTCCAGCGGCAACTGAAAAAATTAAAATAAATAAATTTCTATTTTCCTTCTGATTTATTAACCAGCAATAATCTCCAAGTTTATTTTCGCTCGATAAGTGGTCTTTAGCATAATTAAGGGGCGAATTAGGAATTCGTACCTGCTAACGTCCTGATAAATCCGTTAATTTTTAATATTATTTGTGTTTATTTTCGTTTAATTTCTCGCAATTTTGCGGGTCTTAGCGAGAAGCAGAAGGTCAGCAAAATGATTATTAAACCTGATTATTAAAGAGGTCTTGGCATCGAAAAATTATACAAAAGCCTGGCACTTTAGCCTGCTCATGACTGTCTTTTGTTTTTGGGTAAATAAAGCTTTCTATGATTCCGTAACCACGCGGGCTATTTTCATATTATGTTTTTAGTTTGATGCGATAACAAGCTAATTGATGAAAATTAGTTACAAGTTATTGACCCATAAAATATATTATGGCATTCTAATTTTTTTTGCCTACTTACGAGTTTCAGATGCGTTTTGATGATTTTGGCTGTGAGTTGGTGATTGGCTGCCTTCTGAGCTGGTTGGGGATCCGATGGACCCGTGTCTATCAGACATGATGGCTTCGATTGAAAAACTTGTTCGGATCATTTTTGATATAGAAATCTCTAGAGTCTCTGGAAAAAAAACAAAGTTTTTTTTATAAAAGTTGTTTGTTTAAAAATAATAGTTTTATATTTTATTTGTGTGACTTAATTTGTTGATCACAGTTTGGGAATGCCAGTAAATCTGCTATAATTTCTCCACGATCCCTGAGCGTGCGCGTCTGGCGCCTCGTGCGGTGAGATCGCAGCTCCTCTCTTTTTGATTTGTCCTCTGCGCGCTCCCTCCTTTTTTATTATGAAATTAAAGTTTAAATTAATTTAAACCTTTATGCATTTATTAATCAAATCGTATTGTTTAGGGCCAAAGCAACGTTATTCTCCGATAAGTGTTTTTAAAGGAGCTCATTATTTTGGGAGATTTACATTTAATAGCTTGAATTCTGTGCCATAGAAATTTACCTCATTTAGAAGGGACTTTCTGAGGACGGTATAACCATGATTTAATTATGTACACTAAGGCAATATATAGTCGTAATGTCTAGCTTAAGGAAAGAACGGCAAAAAAAATTTTATAAACAATTTTTTAGTTATGTGTAAATTGTCGCTCTTGAAAAAATATTACGTTCAGTTACTGAACTTCGATACAAAAAAATTAAGAAAGTTGTCACCTACTGCTTAAAAATTAAAAATGTTTCTAAAATTGCCTATCTTTAAAATATTTCTTGATTTTTTTTAAATCAAAAATTTTATAGCTTGAAATTTCAAAACCGGTTTTCCATTTTTGAGCAGTAGCTGACAACTTTTTAAATTTTGTTTTGTACTTAACATAATATTATCAAATAATTGAACTGTACTAAAAACCTTTGAATAAAGTTTTAAAATTATATAAAAAACGTAATATTTTTTCAGGGCTACAATTTGAAAATAATCAAAAAAGTTGCCGTTCCTACCTTAGTCTGGCCCTTACTTTCCTACTTAATTTGCTTATCATTTCATATATCGATTTCATAAAGTCTAGTACTAAAAATATATTTTGACGATATTTTTCGAAGTAATTGTATGAATATTATTTGAGGCTATCTACTGTAGAAGATGATATAAAAAAAATTTGTGAGGTCAAATTGTGAAATTTTTTGGTTTCTCGGATCAAAAAATAAACGTGTATTTGATGTGTAGTTTATCAGATAAAATTTTTCAAAATTCAAAATCGGAGTCATCTAGTAAGAAAACTTAAAGTAAACTTATTCGCTTTTTTCGGTCGATTTTGGTACATCCCCCCTTATCAAATGAAGGTTTTATTTATAAATTTATAATTTATATAAATATGAATTGATGATATTAAAAACAACTTGAAATGGGTTAATATATGTAGAGGAAAATTATCTTATTAAACGCAACGTTTTATTTTTATGCAAATTTATATAGGACATATTTGTTGAGAAGCTAGATGCCCTTTAATTTATTGTCACATTTTGCAAAAATCAAGCGGCGTTTTAGAAATCTACTTAATAGTCAATGTACCGCATTTCAAGAAGCGTCGAGACAAAAAGTGATTTGATGATCACTGAGGTGATTTGAGGCCAAATGTAACGCTTTTTGTTCAGTAGCATGTTTTCGAATCACCTCAAGTCTCGACATCAGTGGAAAACTAATGCAGTACATGTGATTATTAAAATCAATTATTTTTTTATTCGTATCAGACGGTAAGAAAGGATTTATATCCCACAATTTTATGATCATTCGAGAATGTGGGAAGAACTTCAATAATTTGCTTCTAAGACTGTTTACTTATAATCCCTAGCAGCATATTCAAATGCAGCTTATTCGGTACCGGACTAACACCAGTTATAAATTAAGGTAGGAACGACAAAGAAAATTTTGCTTGACAAAAAAAATTTAAACTAGTAAAGTTTATTTTATAGAATTACAAATAAATAACTTTGGTAATAAAATATTTTTTTTAAATCCATTGCGATTCTGTTAAAAATTAAAACCGTTTTTGTCATTTTTTATTTTTTCGAAAGAACTTTAAGCTTAATGATAGGCAATATTTTTTCCAAATTTGTCGAAAAATGTTGATTTTTGGAAAACGGGACATAGTTTTTTTCCAAAAAATTTTCTGGCTCAATTTCAGCACAGAAACTAAAAGTGTTCCGAAAATAAATAAAAAATGAGCTAGTCGATTTTTGCCGTTCCTACCGTATTATAAATGTGGTCAGAAAAATAATAAATTAATTGATTTATCTATCCACCCTTGATTTTGATTGAAATTATGGAAAGAAAATGAACACTTTTTTCATCCTAATTTTGTCTAGAATCTTATAAAGAATCAGATTTACAAGAATTTCTTATTACATCATGTTTAATTCATTACCGTTTAACTCTGTTATATAATACATTTTTCTTTCTAAAACAAATCCAAAATTTTATATTTTAATCCAAAAAATCTCGGTAAATTCCTCTATTAATCCCTTGTCGTTGCATATTTAAATAAAAGTTGTCGAAGCACAACGGGACCGATTATGATTATCAGTGAAAATCATCAGGCCACGGGTTAAGCCGCATGGAACCGTACATGATTTTGACGCCAAGGGTTAAAACTCTCTCCCACGCGTTACTAGAATAATATTGACTTTTTCGACCCATTAAGAATTTGATTGCTTAATCAAGTTTGAATAAAAAAGTTTTTTTGATTGCAATCAATATGTCATAATCATTGAAAACATGGATTATTTTCACCAAAGTAGATGAAGAGATAAAGCTTTTTGGCTTAATTATAGATTAGGGTAATTCGAAAGTGTTAAGCGTTGACCCTCGAAAATAGATTTTTTAATTACTACTTGCAGATTATACTGTTTGCAAAATCATGCTATTTTTTAGCAATATTTTTACTGGATTATACATTTTTGATCGAAAAATTCTTGGTCAATTTCTTGTTAACGCCTATAGTACGTAGCCAACTATATTTTGCTATTCACAGTGCGTAAAAATCAGTAGTACAAATAAAGAACTGATTTACGAAATTTTCAATTTTCTATTTTTTTTGTTCATCTATTGAAACCGGCTGGTTTATGTTATAATACGTAAAATAAAATTTGAATTTTTGGACGTAAGATTTTCATTGAACAACTTTTTTCTTCAAATAGGTCATTTTTGCGCCTATGCAATTTTCATAGAAAAATATAAAAGAAAACAGTAGACATAAAATAAGTCCTCCTTTTGCCTCCAAATTTCTACTACAACCGAGTATTGTTAAATTTATCTTTCCCTATCTGATTTGAAGAAAACAACTGGACTCGCAAATTGCAAGATTTCTTAGCTCTTGTCGATTCTTAGAAGGATATGAAAAATAAACTAGTCCCGATATTTAAACGAAATTGTCCTGAATTCAGATAAAATGCAAAAATAATACAAGAAATTATATGTGATTATCTAATTTCGAATTTAGATCTCGTCGTCCACTAATTATAGCAATATTATGATGATACATTATTATTATAATAATGTATATACAAATTAAAATAAGCATTTTTGTATAAACAATATCGAGCTTTATGCAAAATTAGTTATTTTGAGTATTTTGCCAATATTTTTGATAATCGGAGGAAATAAGCACCCGATTGTCTAATAATTTTTCTTCACTTGAAATTAACCACAAATAATAATTAATTTATATTTAAATTTTGAAAGTTAATTTCCATGTTTACAGTGAAAATAAATTAGAGCTTCAAGGGGTGCCTTGTCGCAAAAAATGGAATTTTTATTTTCTCATTTCTCTCAAAAAAGGTTGACAAAAGTTTATCGTAAAATTACCTGAAAGCGGTGTTATTGGTGTTTGCAACGCAAAAACCATTTGAAATTTTTTTTTAAAGAATTTTCCGTAATCGATCAAAAAAATCGAAAATTTTATCAAGAATTTTCAAAGTTTTATTTTTTCGTTTGATTGAAGTTCAATCATTGAACACTTCAAATCCATAATTTTTATTTTATGTTTCCTGATTTCTTAGCACTTAAAACTTGTTATCAAGTCATTTTATATGTTCAAGTCTAATATCGTCAATATATCCTGAGATATAACTTGCGACGAGAACCCTCTTAATCTGCTACATAATATCCAAATCTATAAATCCAATATTTTGCGACAAGAATCAGCATATAGATGTTTAACGTGTTAAATGTGTTAAATATGTGCTAGAATTCCTTATCAGATCACGTGATCGTAATTATTGATAAGAAAAACCTCGCCAGATTCAGCTGGGCTTTACAATGATGTAAATCAAGACGGAAATTACAAAAAACTCAAAATATCTGATCGCAAAAAAATGGTATAGCGAGGAGATTACATCTGTAAAACATGAATCGGTAAACAGTTTTTAAGCAAAAGATGGTACTTTTTCAAGTTTAGTATTTAATGTTTTCCGTCATCTTGGGAAGGTTTTTGGCGTTAATTGGGTCTGGAAGAAACAAGCAAATGATATAATCGAAAAATGGAAGTACACAAGGTGTAATAACAAGTTTACTAATCCAAAAAGTGTAACTCTAATTAAGAATTTGATGGGAAAATTTCAAAATTGAATTATGGCAAGAAACTGATGTTGGAAATCTTTTTTTTTGAGAGTCAATTTTGATGACGTTTTGATATGAAAAAACATGAATTTACTCTATTTAAACACTGTTTGTTGGTGTTATCTCGCGGCTATCGCACTGAATTGATGTATATTATTGCAGGAGTCAATCTGACTGTATATTTTGGAAACATTTTTAATTCATTATTTTTTATGTTGAGTCATAAATACAGAATTTGAAATAGAAATTATTGATTTCACTAGAATAATAATACTCGAAAAATTAAAAAAATTGTTGAATTCTGAATTTATTCGGATATTAAATTCGATACCGAAAATTCCGGAAAACCTGTTTTTTTCTAAAATATTTTGTTCAATCTTGTAAATAAAGCCTGTTATCGGTTTTTCAGCATTGGATTTTTCACTTTGTTCTTCTGGTTGCAGACAGATAAAATTTAAGTCAAAAGATAGTAAATTTTGACTGTCTAGCGCAGGGGTCGGCACATTCGAAAGCCCTCTCAGAAAAATTGGATCGGATCAATTTTTCCGATTCGATTCAACCGATCCGATCCAATTGTGCCGACTTCTGGTCTAGCGGCTAAACTCTTCCAATTTTGTAAAAAGAAACTAAATTATTTTTTTTGGTGATATAAAATATTTTAAATCTTGAAAACAATCATTATACATCTCAATTTATACCACATCATTCCACTTTCGAAATAAAAGTTTTTTAATTTCACGTTTATTCTCGAAATATTTCCAAAATACTTAAATTTTCAAAAATTAAACCCTTGAGAAAATAGATTTGATAATGAATCTCCAATTTTTACGCTCCGGGATCCCGGAACTTTGCATGCACGTAGGGGGTAACTGAAAAGTCAGGCACCTTATAATTATCGACTTTTTCTTAAATTCAAATTAAAAGTTTTCAAGTGCAGGAAACACATTAGACACCCCAAACGGTCCAATTTTTATCAAGGGCCCTTTTTTGTCTAAGGTCATCTGTAACCCGCGCAGATTGGGAGTTCAAATTAAAAAGCTTAGGCAGGTTGACCAAAAAAGGGACCAGATGGCGATTTTTGCAACTTTGATTCAAAGCCAAAATCCTTCCGTCGCCAGATTCGGAAACGCCGACAAAGGAAGAAGTTCGCTTCCGCATTACCCCCTTAATAAATTGGATATCGAGGACAAATGTATAGCAGATTAGTGCAAACTGAAATTTTACGGATACCTAAACAATTCTTTCATTTCACCGAAAACAATCAAAATAAAAGTTTGAAATTATATTTTGAGTAGGGTTAAAATTGATAGTTTATATCCCTTGTTCACACTTATGTTAATTTAGGTAGCTCGCCTAGCTTGGCCGAATATTTCATTTACCTAAATTAACATAAGTGTGAACTGGGGATATGTTACATATCGAAGATCCTGCCTAGTCGTCGTTTTATGTGAAATCACTATCTATTATCTATTATTTTCACATAAATCCACGACTAGGCAGGATCTTCGAATCGAAGACTTCGATATGTACTGAAAGTATCAAATGGAAGGAAAATTCGAATTCTCTGGCCCTCGATTGGCTGTCGGTTAAATCGACACAACAAAGTGCGCGAGAATCGCAGCATTTTGACACCATAAAAGCTCGACACACCACCTCTCCACATCCTCAACCAACATTTTGCAACAACAAGGCACACCTCAATCCACTCCTATACAGCAAAATTTAGGGTTGACACAACCCCTTATAGACCTATAAAGCAACTTGACACTGACAATAAGCCAGCTCATCCTGAGCCTCCATGGGCATATCGATCACAGCGTGTCCACTCAACAACCTCGATTTTCGAGCCCAAAATCCGACCAGCTCACGAATTCCCTAAATCTTTTTTCAATGTAACCATTACGCTCTTGTGCCAAAACTTCGTAGTACGCACGGCGATTTTGGATGATGAACATGAATTACTCATTTTGATACCAATATTATATTTTTTCGACAAAAATGAATAAATTTTAACATAACACTTAAACAACAGTATTAGTTGGCATGGCAATGGGCCGAGGGATCCATTCCTCCCTCTTTAACACCCTTGAACGAGGGAAGATGCGGGGAGACCCGACACGAACCTGGGCGACACTCGTTCGATTTTCTTCCTATCTGCCCTTCTTTTCACGATTGAACTAATATTATCCAACCAATCAAATCGGTTCCGTGCACGTTTGAGAATCGCGACGTGAATCAATTCCAATATTTAAATCCAAGATCTAATTTTCAAATTTGTTCTGCTTCAGAAAATATCCAGGAGCCAGTCAACTTTTCTAGGAGACTCCGCCAAAGTCGCATCATCCGTCTCCTCCTTTCCGTGCATAATTTCCATCCTCCTGTCATTCTTCCGAGGCAAGATATAGCTCCCCTTTCCATTTGAACGATTGAGTTCGGCCCTCCAGCATTCGCGCAAACCACCGATAGAAATTTACACGGAGGCCGTCTAGTATCGGCCGGGCAATATCGCAAATTTGCTCAATATCACGCGAAAGAAACCCTACGCAATTTGACGCTTTTTCAGTAAATCTCATGCCAGCTGCTCATAACGCGTGATCAGCCAATCCCAATCGACGAAACCTGAGATGGCGTGTTTGGGTTTTCACCTTCTAATGCATGTACATACAATCTACTGACTATGCCGTCATGTAATGATGTCTATAATTTCGAACGATTTAATATCTTCCAAAATCCACTTTTTTCCGCACTCTTTTATCTTGCGCTCGGTGTTATCCGGTCGGGCCGTCAGCGTAATCTATAACATATTTTGTCTATACTGACCCTCAACTCTAAATCTATTCTATAAACTCCAAACTTATGATCGCGCTTCATTCGTAAGCGCTCCCGTCCTTCTTCAATTTCCTGAATGAAAAAATTCAATTCTCTAGTTCTCCGATATCGGCACTTCATCCGCCCACAGTATCAAACTCTATTTAATCCTCTGATGAAATGCATACACCCAACATTACGCACAGCACATTCAAGCACCCCAACTCACAAACCTTGATTGCGGCATTACTTGGCGATTTCATCCTCGCTCACACATTCAGAAAAGATCAACCCCACTCAACACCTCGCTCCAAGATTTCTGACATTCCTTTCAAAATATTTAGGACTTAGCTACCTCATGCAGGGCCGGGCTCGATTCCATCTAGCGAATGCCTGCCACTATCCCCCCCGCACCCGAAATACGCCCCCAACCAACGCCGAACTTTGTGAATAAACCCCCCCTTTTCGGCCGATATTGGGGCACACTCCATTGGGACTCACCACTCCCACCCTCTTCTCCATACATTAAATAACCCTACATTCCCAAGTGAGTGCTCCACGTTCATTTCAATATAATGATATTCGTTTTGAATGTATTCCGCAACAGTACCCCATGAACTTGGAAATGAACAGAACTGCACATTAAACCACCAACACTCCGCGTTTCACCCTAGATCACTTGAACATAGGATCGACCTCGGCTCAATCCTGTGCAACCACTCTCTCACGCCAAAGTGCGCGGCTGGAGAACAAGTGCCCCACTCCGAATCCGCTTACTGTGCCGTTCTACGCTTCTGTCATCGACACAGGGATAGTGACTCGGATGCCACGGGCGCGCTAAACACCGCACAAAATATAAAACCTTATCTTGGTTCCGGTCTGCGCGATTCACTACCGACCAGAGTTTAATCTTATCCCTAATTTAATCCTACTCTCCTGCCGAGGCTCCAGCCGAGAGGATTTCTAACGCACATCCCATAAAACCTATATACTTCGTAAACACGCCTCCACACCACTACCCGAAACAAACTTTCGAACACCTACTCTTAGATGGCTATCTACGGACCATTTTTATAGACTGTAAACATCTTATGCCCATATTATATTTCTCTTCCTAAAACTGCAACAACCCCACCTAAAGGAATACACCGAAACGAGCTTGTTGCAGCACTACCTACAGAGTCCCCCGCGTTCTTATAGGGCTTCGCGCGCCCTCAAAACATGCCTTCCCCAACAATTGCCTATTGAGGGCTGCCGATCTCAACATCCCATATCCAATACAAAATACCCACCCCCCATCCACACCAAACACTCTCCACGCGGCGCGGTCACTTTTGACTTTTTCTCTTTTGTTTACCGCGCAACGGCAAATAGACAGACGCGTCCTTCTCAATTTCAAGTCAAACCGAGTGCACTAAATCCGTAGTCAAATGACTGCACTTGTCCCCCCGTCTTTATTATACCAGCACATCGCACAAGCCACTGCACATACTTCCACCATTCCTCCTCTCTTCTCAACACGCCCCCCTCTCCCTCGCCCCTTTTTTATCCCATCCCTCCCTTTTTCACCATTCTTTCCGCCGTTTCCTAGCCTCCTCTTAACCGTTTTTTCACTCATACAGAATTACATAGTCTGCCTTAACTTAACTTTCTACACCTTCCAACTTTGTTTTAAACCAGCAACGTTTATCGCACGTGTCTCTGGCTATTTCTGATGCCATCCATGTCGCTTGCCACAAAGTCTCAAAAGATACACAAAGGCTTACATATTCTATGACATTCCTCCGCTGGCGGTATATTTCCAACCACACACATCTTTCTACTGTCCGGATAAAAGCTTGAATTTCGAAAAGGTTTTCCTTTCTCGAGAATGGTCCTATCTTTCCTGGCCCAGACAAGTCCACTTATGACTCCATAGCCCATGCTACCAAAGAGTTGGTGTCCGCCCGGTCAATCCACTCACACGCCTAGGACTATTTCTTTGACTAGTGATTGAGCTGTCAGGCTTCCGCCAAATTCCTTCAAATTTGGAATGATGATACAAACACCTTGGAGATCTAAGGCTGAACTCAATCGAAATACGACTCGTCCTTAGGTGACGCACTTACTTCCATCACAGCGCCGTCATACTTTGAATGACAGTTGTCTACTACACCCACCCCCCCCCCCCCCCCCCCGGGTACACAACCCGTCCTCTGTCATAATGCCTGTGCATCACCCTCATTGGTCATCGCTGCCTCAAAGTTATGACCCCCTCAAAAAGGCTTACCTAGGCATTATTTTCATCATACGCCTCAGCCCTATAGGCCGCGCTGTTTGGCGAACCAACCGACCCACACGTAAGTCTTAAACTGGGGACTTACATGTCATTGGTCTGGGTAAAACTTGTCAAGCGAATTTTCCGGTCCATTCTTTTTTTCACTGCTGATTCTTCACCCTAGAGTCGAATTTAATTTCACTCTAAATATTCAAAATTTAATATGTCTTATGTTGACATAATCAAACAACTAACATTACATTCCAACTTAGTTCATAAGTCTATGGAGCACAAGTATACTAAGTCTTCCACTTTCTCAACCCCGGCGCTAAAATTGCAGACATACTTTTTTGCTTTTGTCTACCTCTTCTCGCTTTTCTCTCCACTCCCATCCTATTGTCTGGCTTGTATATAACCGTTGGGTGAAAACCAGCAAGCGAGACAAACATCTGACAAAAGACTCACGCTGTAATCTCCCCACTCCCAGCGCTTTTCTTCGCCTTTCTTTAGTGTGCCAAAAACTAAACCCTAAACTAACATAACGTGCTTAATGGAATCTGTATTCACCAATATACAGCCAATTGTGTTTGCTGACAAAATCAATTACACACCAAGATTATCCGTCGTAAACATTAATCGAACAACCCCTCACCGCAGGCCCCCTTTGAAAAGCCACAACACCTTTCACAAATGAATAATACCCCCAGAATTCCACCAGAACTCATATTCAATAACTAGTCCCAATGAAAACTTTCGAACAACCGCACACCACAGCCGAAAGGTTTACAATCACCCAAGCATATCATCATACCAGATTACAGACCCACCTCCCAGACTTCACATGACCAAACCGAATCTCGAAAAGGTCACTTTTCAAGCTATTCTTATGAAATGAGATACCCTAAACATAGGCTTTTTCATCAACAAAAAAAACTGTAGTTACAGCCGTGTCCCCTCGAATGAATTTACATACTTTATTTACTATTTAAATACTTCTTTGTAAATTGAACAAATACATGTTAATTCTAGCAAACTCTCTTTCTAGAACTCACTCTCCCTTGTTACTTTTTGCAGTATTATCACAGTATTTTCATTTTTTAATTGAAAAAGAATGCTTTGAAACATGCACATACCATTCAAATAATTTCGAAAGACGTTCGCCCAACAAACATACCAAATGAGAACTAAAAGAACTCCCACGGTTTTCGTCCTTCCACTAGAAGACTTTGACTCACTACCTCCACGCCCCCCCCGCCCGCCCCCCCAAAATATCCGGGTGAAGTATAGCCAGACTTTCTCATCAGGCCCCGCCCCCCCCTCGTTCAGAAGCTCTTTTTGAGGCATATCTTTCAAAAAACACTAAGCACATTCATTTCCCGGGCATTCTCTCCTGATACGGGCTCTTTACAAAATTAACTTTATCAGCATGTATCTACAGACGCACACCGGCCCGATAAATAAGGCTTAGAGGCCATGACAACATGCCTCAAATTGACTTCTGGGTGTAAAAAAACGTGTACACCACCAAGTATCAATAAAACATTTTTCGACCATGTATCAACCATTTTTTCGCACCTTTTCTCCCATAAGATTATATTTTTAAAAATAAAAGTTTAACACATAACGTTTGCTTGAATTCGAGCACCCTAAAACTTACAAATATCGCTCATCTACCCACTTAGCCCAACTCCCCTCCTGATAGTGCACGCGGCTTTTTTTTGAGCTTCCTCTTGAAACACAACTCGAGAGCAACAACTTTCTTCCTCTTCAGAAAATTTCCAGCGTCAATCCCCTTGACAAAATCTCAAGTATATACAATTTCACCGGATATTCAACAAGCTTCAGCCCCACACATCCTCATGCATAAAGTCCTCCCCATCGAGAAGATCACTGATATGCTAAACGCCACACACTATCTGTCAAAAACGTCGGTCTATCCTCTGCACGTTCCAGACAATCACGCGGGGGGGCGCGCTGTTTAAGGCCTCCTTCCCTCGATACTCAAAAAAAGCTCGTCTTCAACAATTTTACTGGCAATACGCCCCTTAAAGATTGGCGTAAATCAGTCAGCCGCAACTATCCCCCCCCGATTAGCCGTTCTGTAAAAATTGGAGTCATAACTCCGTACTATTAATCGTCCATAACGAATGCAGACTAGCATTCTGCCTAGTCCCTGAAGCAACATTCAAGCCTTTGTAACCCAACCCCCAATAAGGAGCCTCCGTCAATCCTGATTGGTCGTGAATGGTCAAAAAAATCTTGTGATCGTAACTCCTTTTTCCGGCACGATTTAGGGATAGCTCTCTCACCACAACCTAACGCCCACTATTCGCGGTCTTTCTCATAAGCCTCTTAGTTTCAGTATATAGCACCACACGCGATTATAGTCACAATAACCATGCCTACCCCCCTTAAGCGGGCTTCTGGTCAGGATAACATGTTGGTACATACCACTCTATTCAAAGTGCAAATCAAAATCGAACAGCGTTTGTTTACAAAAAACACCAGTTCTTACTTGCCAAAATACAATCCATCACTACTCCGCCGAAGATATTAGACGTTTTTACTACTCCCTTTTCAATTTACTTTTCTCATCAAGTCCAAATATCCAACCTCTCTTTTCGTTCGCTCGTTTAGATCACACGCCTCATATGAAATTGAATGAATTTTTTTTTAATATCTCTCTATGCTTCTACTTAATATATTAAATCATCCTTTAGAACTGATACACAAATACATTCTCAAAGCAAATATTGAACTATTAACTGCACTCGCTCCAGCAACGGGCTAACAAGTGCGCAACCCTGTGGACATTTGTCTTGCCCAAGGTTTTTTTCAATCCTCAAACAAGCTCCAAACCTAAAAGTTCATTGTTCTCATACGTATAATTCTTAAACGTCAACACCAATCGACACAACTTATCTTATTCGACTTACTGAAAGTCAACACACGACTTTCTTGCCGAATCAACAATTGATGCTTTTAATACACAAACACACTTTCACAAACACTCTCTAACACAAACTAATCTAAAACCCCACGACATATTTCATTATTCCTTAAATAATGACTATCTAGAACAAACATAATTTAGCCATTTCCTCGAGGTCACCACACCCTTATAGTTCACCACTGTGAGCGTAGGAACGGCTTATTTGCAAAATTACGGTGATATAAAGCCACCGTTTTTCTTCACAATCTGTTTATCAATGAGTTCTTCGAGAAATACCCTTCTCAAAAAAACGAGCTCAAGATTCAGAAATTAAGACGAGTCCGATCGAGATGGATTGGGAAACCGAATTCATTGAAAAACTAATAAGACTCACAGGATAGGCGCATCCGAAAATCATCATTATCTACCAGCGTAATGCTGTCCCTTCGCCTCTATGAGCATCCCCCGTCAGCCTTCTCCGCGAGACAACTATTACCCTTATAAAAAGGACCTTATATTTACAAATTCTTTGCGCCGGCAGTCCCATCCTCACCACAAGCACGATTGAAATAAGGCAAAATTCCAAAAACTAACAAAAATTCGGTTTTAATGTGTTTCTCCACGTACTCGTTGTAGATATCACTTTTTTTCCTGGCCCACATCCTTTAAGACCCCAGTGATTTTTTTTTTCATACAAACAATATTTTCCAGAAAAAACAATCGATTAAGTCAATTTTAGTTGTGATTTTACAGGCTAGCTGGATGGTGATCCAGTTCTACGCGAAGCCGTATTGAAGTGTACGAAGGCCTGCAATTTCTTCTGGCAGTGAACACATTACAGCCCGTTTTCCTTACTCGGTTTGAATCAAGTGATTTCTGGGTCTGTATTGATGGACAGTCGGCTGACACCCAATCTAATGTCAGCCTTCGACGCTCTAATCAACCCCGGCTCAACCGAGTATTCCCAACCGACTAATTGGAGAACAAGTTTTCTACTATGCAGCGTAATACTTAATGGCCTTAGATCTCAACTCAGAGTCAGTATACCCCTCAGCGGTAATCCTTCCATCATCCCAGTAATATATATGATATCTATAGGGATCCTCCCGCGCACTACATTCTATAAACCTACGCGCATTAGCAAACCTAGTTGGGTTCAATATCAAAATTTGTGATACGAAAAAATCGGTCGCTCCAAGAGACGCAATAAAAATCACCTCTCGTTGCGTACAGTCACAGCCACACTACCACCCATACTGCAACCATACCAAGGCTACCACACCCCTCAAACGTCCCATCAGTAAACACTAACTTGCACACACGACACATCGAGAAAAAGTAATCATAAAACACCCGATTACCCCGTCACGGGTACCACTTAATCTAGATGCCGTCAACACCAACCCAAATGGATTAAAAGATCCACTCGTCAACTTCGCAACAAGTTTGCGCCTAAGCAGTATCGAGAGGCAAACCTTTCTTTTGACCCATCTCTTATCCTATAAGTTTCATTGGCTCTCCTCTTCCCACATTCCCTCAGGCGCCCCTTATGCCGTATCATTATTTATGACCAATAAGAACTGCCACCAGCGATGCACATCTATGAGAAAACCGCCGCTGTAGACGGAGCCGGTGGCCCGAATCTTCCATGTTTGAGGGGCTGAGCTAACGACAAAAAGACTTCTAAATTTCGCGAATGAGCTGACTCTGAACGCATTCTGCGCGTTCCGACACTTTGCCACCACGGTTATTCGTAGAGTGTCAAATATGGTACCGCCCCCCTACAAATCTAAGAATTATAAATGGTCACACCAGAAAAACGTTCTTTAATTCCTGACCTGCTGGCCACATAAAAAAATTACTAGACCTCCATAACACCTATCGATACAATCGGCTCGCTAAGAAAACTGGATTCATCCCCCACCCACTACCCACACACTATGCTATAAGACATCACGCAAAATTACCTAAAAATCCAATCCGTATTTTGTGTACTGTGAAAATTTATACAATCGAAATCTTAAACTTTCGATCAGAGAGACAGATCAAACAGGTCTCAACCTACCATGCAAGTTTGGATAAACACTATTAGGAGAGGAGAGCGCGAGAATTTTTTTATTTATATATAGAGAAATTACCTTATTTCAATCGTTTATAAAAATCATATAATTTTTCATAACAAAAATATGTAGTAAATCTGTTGCTCGAAACGGGATACATCTCGGCGAGAAACCAATCCTTGCCTCAAGTGTAAATAGGTAACCTCTGGTGAAAAACGCCTATTTTCGCCTACCAATACGGTTATGGCAGACAGACACAAAAATATATAGCCCCAACTACTCCTTTCAAAGTTCACCCCTCCGTATATATCATCGTTATTTGACCCCGTGATTAAAATTAATCTGGAAGCTCGTATTTAATGATAAGTAAAGAACATGTAACGCGTACCAAGAGTAAACGTAATATTATATAATATTTAATTCTAGTTTTCGTCAGAAGTCCGTCTGTACTGCTAAAATATTGACTGGTAGAGAACTAAACAGTGAGAAGGTTGAAATTAGTGTTTACGTGAGGTTGGTAACCCCCTCGAACCTTATATGGCTGTATATTAGAGTAAGTACTTTAAATTATTATTCCCATTTTTGATTAATTTCCACCTTCCTGTACGATCAAGCACGTCCAAGCTGTATTCCACACTTCTACATTTGCTTGTTATTCGAACATCGTAAACGAAGACACAGCACGGTAATATATCTTTTCTGCCAGAAATAATCACTTTATCAACGAAAAAATGTTTAAGTCAATGAAATATAATTAGAGCCCGACTGTTTATTGTCTTCGTTATACACTATGTATCCGTAGTCTAAGAGGAACAATTAATTACGAAAAGAATGACGAAATCTACTACTATTGGGTCCAAAAACAAACGTGTCTTCTGACTTCTTGATATTCTAACCAATTAAAACATTCATCCATACTGACCTATATCGACTCAGAAATCAAAATTAAATTGCAAACAACCACCTTTCATTAAGAAATCTTCAGATTGGAAGGCAAAAATTTTAAAGAACATAAGACAATATATCTGTTCAGATCGAACTGATTTTTTCCAATCAGAGGCTGTTTTCTAATTATAAAGAGAATAATTCATCACACTAAGAAGAAGATACGCAAGAAATCTTTTGACGGTGATTAAGCGTCATGTAAAACATGAAATGCATGTCCTTTTTTTCTTAACTTGAGCCTATCAAGATAACATCTTAAAAAAGATATCTATTCATCAACATTTTATATTCTATCAGGCGAGATCTTATCAAAAGTTAATATAAACGCTAACTCGTATATTACTCATTATATTGTTGGTATAATGTAGCATCGATCGTTAGAGTTTGCTTAATTCAATATGTTTTCATATAAGCATCTTGCCGCATGTTTCGAGGTTATGTGAACGTACCAAGTCACCAAAAAGAGAAGAGGAGGTTTACCATACAAATGAAGTGAAATATTGAGTTATTTAATAAAATAATTAAAAATCTTATCAATTTCCGAGCTGAGAGAGGCTAATTAGATCGCAACCACAAGAATACAAAATATGTACACACGAGTTGTTCTTGGAGTAGCTAAATCGAATATGTTACTTGAGAGCATGAGCCTAATTAGTGAAGTATATTAACCTCTATCGTAGTCCCATTTTAATCAAAAACACGACGTGGTTATAGAAAAATACAAAGAAATACAAAGAGACTCATTTACCAGTTTTTTGAACGCTACTGCACAATACTAACTATATTCTCACAAGTTGACTTAAAAAATAACACACAAATCAGATGATCGGGAAACTCCCTTTAAATGAGCGTGGGTTCTATGTCACGACATGTATAAAATCATAAAAGAAAGGCCCTTAAATCAAAGGTTCACAATTAAACCACCACTTTAACACTCTGACGAAAACTTGAGATATACCCGATTGGTGTGTATGAGAGATTAGGTGTAACATACCCTATGGCTGTATAATCCGTTCGAAAAAAAAAAAATGGGAAATATCTTCCAGAAAACGTCATTACGCAAAAATTATTTTTTTCTGAAATTTTTTTTACTTTATCGAAAGAGGATATTATTATAAATAAAAGAAAAATCGAAAGTTCAAAAAATAAAGTTTGCCATATTCGATTTGAGCGCGACTAAAATTCTTCAAAATTATCCACCTTATCGTTACTGTGTTGATGATGTAAGCCAAAATAATTCGGCACACGTGAGTTTCTCACCTGGCTTTTCACTTAGACGATCATCTTAATCAAAAAAAATCGAACCGCCTACTTTTTATTTATTATTAAAATCGAGAGAAAAAATAACATTTTCTGGATACCAAGATGCACCCAAATACGTCGAGATTATATGAGATTCTAGCTTCGATAATTTTGAAGCAAATAGCGCTCGAGAGAAGTTAAATCTATTCATAACGGGGCAAGATATGTATCTTAGGAGATAAGTGTCCTAATTGGAAAAGACACTCAATACTGAGATTATAATAGAGTTTCGAAAAGTCTACAAATTCTAGACAAAATAATATCAGGTCCACTATGGATGGAATGATATTTCAGGATTTGTCGCAATGTCTGAAATTAGACGAAACCATCGGCCGGTTAATCTTTGGCGTTTGCTGAGAAGTTGCTCTCACTAGCTTAACTGGCGGGTCGTTACATCGAGCCGCGATCATAAAAAAAGAGAGGAAGCTCATCTAAGGAAAGATAGTCAAGCACTCCACCAGTTTTAACGACTGATCGCTGAGAGAGGATAGTTGAGTCGCTTTGATTCTATTGAATATATGTTGAAATCACAGCGTACGGGCTGATCTGGGCGCGAGCAGAGCGGGGCTTCAACACTCACCTCCAGGCTTGAAAAATATACGATTTCTTTATTCGCACCCGAACATTCTGGAAGAGAGGATTTCCATCCACTCCTCTTCGGATTTTTTGTGTTTAACCAGTACTTTGAACAGAGACATTACTGTCTTCCAGGGTTAATATCTACTTTGGTTTGCAACATGAGATAATTATTAAATTATAGTATGAGTTTCTAGGCGAGCTGTCACATTTTTCTGACGTGAGCCAGTACAGAGCTCCGACAGATACCTTAGCAAAGTAAGATAATTCCATATACACCAGCGAACGATTTATGTATATTATTTTTGAAACTTATAATTTCTACCGACTGCATAAGAGTTAACTGTTTAATTGTTCCACGATTGATCTTTTTTAAATGCTGACTTCTCCCATTACTTCGACAGACATGCGTCAACTCAGCGCTCCCCTTAGGCTCGCGGGTTTTCACACCGATTTTATAAGATTTAAAGTCGTTGCAGCTAGACCCAATTCCGTACATTGAGATTATCAAAACTTCGATCCTAGAATGAATTTTTGAAATCGTTCAAAAAAATGGTGTCAAAAGTTTTTTTTGTATGACCGGACGGCCGTATACCGGTCAAAAAAAGTGATTTTTTTCATTTTTGGTACAACTTTATCTAGCTCTGGATATCAAAAATTTTCTTTTTTTTCAGTATAAACTTTAATTTGTGAGCTTAACAGCCGTACAAAACCTGATTTTAAATTTCTTGTTTATTTAGAGAAATTTCCAAAATAAATGGGTGTTTTTTGCACATGTTCGCTGGTCACGAAACATTTAGTCGAACAATATCAAGATTTTTTTAGAGAAAAGCACTTCTTTAAAAGTGTGCAAAGCAGGGGTACAAAGAGTTTTTTTATTTTTTTTTTCTCATTAGCTTTTTAGAGGCACTCAAAGTTTATTTACCCTCAAATTCGTCAAAAATAGATTTTGAAGAAAATTGCCAAACTTTTTTGAGTAAAAAATCATAATTTTTGATACATTTTGTCATAAAGTTGCACAATAAAATGTAGTTGAAAAAATATCGATCCATGGTCTAGATCACGAGAAAAGTTAATTACCTGAAAAAAATACTTGAAAAAATTCCAGTTATTAAAGCAAAATTCGGAAAAATTTTTATCGAAATTCACTCTTTTTTTAGGCTTTATATAAGCAAATCGTTAACAAAAATAAGAATGCAGCTAAAATCAGGCTTCTATCACTTCTGAGTCTCGAGAAACAGCCTCCGTCGGTACCCCAAATTCTGTATCTAAGAAAATATTTGGAAATTTTTTTTTTCGAAAATTTAAAAATTTTTTATTGCCATGTTCAAGATCTAATTCACAGTGATTCTAATGCAACAAAATAAGAGCAAAAAATATTCCTTCAAAAGATACAGTGCGGTTAAGGAAAAAAACCTTTGAAATATATGAAATTTTGAAAAATTTTGACATCGAAATTTTTTATATTTTGGAAGCCCCACCACGAAAATGAAATGCAACTAAAATTAGCTTCCTATCACTTATGAGTCTCGAGATACAGTCCGTCGGTTACCCCCTTAATGGTCGAGAAGTACAATATAAAGACTTTATATAACTTCAAAATTCTGGAGGGTCATTTAAGAAAATGATCTTTTTCAAGGTCAAAGAGATTTATGTGACCTTTATGGGTGAAGGACCGTGCCTTTATATTTTCTTATTTAAAGTCTCATTTTCGTCAGAAAAAATATTTAGTTAGATTATAAAAATTTAACTCCACCGCGAATAAAACGGGTTTTCTAGAATTTGAAACGAGCATAAAAAATTTGAAATTGTTTCCGAAGAAGGACGTCGATGTTCCTGAGCAAAAAATATCTTTTTATTTGCAATTTAGAAACCGGCTATCTAGAAAAGTTCTAATTTTTTTAAAAGACTGATACTTCGTACGGTAACTTCGGCTACCTTTTTAATCCTGTTTTGCCCCCCCCTTTAAGGGTTTGCTGGCTTAAGGGAGTACTGGTCGCATTTTACGGCCAAAAAACAGGTTCCAGCGTCGCCTCATGAAGTACTAGAAACAGCACGAACATTTATTTCAGTTTAGGGATAATTAAACATTAATCTGGCTTCACACAAAAAATCGAAGGCCTCTGATGGCCGACGCCAAGCAGGAAGCCTTTTCCCAGAAGTGGGCACTATTTCACTTCAAAGCCTACCTCCATCCCTAGTTCTGAAGATAGAGAATACTTATAGCTTTTATGACGCACAGAGATACGTGGGCAGAACCCCAAGTTCAGTTTATACTCAAAAATTTCATATCCGGCCTTAAATGAGCAAAAAAACTTTTTGGCCTTATTTTGAAGGCCTCGGGGATAAATATCACTCTTCCTCCTGGATTTTGAACTGGCAGAAACCTATAAAACTGGTATGTATAACAACCTTGAGGAACGCGCAACAGCCCCTAGTTCGACAGAGAGTGCCATTTTGTGATTTCGTCTTTTTGGAAACCGCAATTTCAAATTCCTCAGAAATTTCCAAAAAATTTAAAAAAAATCACACTGAATATTGTTCAAATCGCGATGAAAAATACTTTTTTATGACAATATGAAAATAAAAGACACTACAACTTGATTTTGTCCTATATTTCAGAAAAAAACATTTTAAAAAACTAATCTAGGAAAATTTCATGTCCGAGGTCTTTATAATGCGCCCTAGTTTAATCCCTTAAGGGTTACCCTTTGAGGGTTTGCGGTTGGAAAAAATAACCATTCGATTTTTTTATGATAGTTTGCATCATTATTTTATACTGGATCATGGAAAATACTCGATCATAGAAAACGAATGAGCCGTGCGGTATTTTGCCCAATGGATAGTCGGTTTTCCCTCCCCCAGTTTTTTAAAACCGAAAGTAAAGTTGCTATGNAAAAAAAGTTTTGGAATTTTTCTTCAAAATCCTATTTTTGACGAATTTGAGAGTAAATAAACTTTGAGTGCCTCTAAAAAGCTAATGAGAAAAAAACTAAAAAAACTCTTTGTACCGCCTCGCTTTGCACACTTTTAAAGAAGTGCTTTTCTTTAAAAAAAATCTGATATTGTTCGACTAAATGATTTGGTACCAGCGAACATGTGCAAAAACACCCATTTATTTTGTAAATTTCTCTAAATAACAAGAAATTTAAAAATCAGGTTTTGTACGGCTGTTAACTCCCGTAGTGTCTTTTGCGCCATCGATGGAGCAATGGCCTTTAATCGCAATTTTGGACCCTTAATCATGTACGAATAAAAATTTACAAAGTGATCGATCGATTATTTGAATAATTGACGTTTGTGCGTTTTTTTTCGAAAATTTTTACTGTATTACAGTACTTATTTTTTGCAAAAAAAATTTAAATCATCAAAAAAAGCCTTTGAGCGGGACCAGAAAAAATTTTTAAGACTTTTTTCCTATTACACCATACCATAGCCTCAAAGTGATCACGTGACCGTTTATTCAAGGAATAAGGTTGGCCCAAATAGTACTGTTTTTTTTCAAAAATTACTTAAAT
>SCLH01000759.1:45945-58830 GCA_004367855.1 Oikopleura vanhoeffeni | reverse complement strand
GCTCAAAAAAAAGCCAGTGAAACATTGATGAGTAAAGTTGGCTTACGTCAATGGTGATATTTGAAGTTTTTAGTTGGTGCAAATTTGAGCAAACGTTTATTTTTTTTACCTTCACATTCTTTTTAAAAATTCTTAGAAAAAAAATCGGAAAACAAGAATGCGAAAATTTTCGAATTTTATTTTTATGATTTGGGTTCTCTAGTTACACTTAATTATCACCCTCGTTATTCAATTTTCAAGCATGTTTAGATGCGCTATAAGGCCTTTTATTTAATCAGATGTCGCATACCCCTTAAGGGGGTATTTTTAACCGTGGAATAGTAGTTTATCATAAAGTTTTTTTATTTTAATATTTGAAATTTTGTTTTTCAAACTGTTTGACTACCAAGGTATCTTACTAGCTAGCTAGTAACGATTATGTCAGCATCGTGTGTCATGATTCGTGTCAGATCTCAGAAAATTATTTCTTTAAAACACAATTTTCACCTCATTTTTTTACCTCTTTTTTTTGGTGATTGGCTTCACAACTCGAAATGCGCACATTTTTATATGAAAACAATGAAATTACAACCTACGACATTGCTCATATCACACATATGAGTAATGACGTAGGTTTTAACTTGTAGACTCGCCTGAAATAAAAATGTTCTAGACTTTATGTTAAATAATAGAGAAAAAACGGATGCATTTCATGTTTTAATGCAAATCACCGAAAATTTCTGATGATATACTAATTTATTGATTTTTATTTTTCTTTATTAAAAAAACAGCTCTCTGGAAAAATCAAGTCGTCTGAACAGATTATGTCAAGTTTTTAAATTTTTTCCTTCCAATCTGAATTTATGAACATGTTTTGAATAATTCTGACATGTCAGATGGATGAATTTAATTTGTAATACCAAAATCAGAAACACGTTTTTGCCCAAGATTCGCAATTTTCCGATTTGCTAAATGATACAAGAAGAAAAAAACAGGGCTTTAATTTTGGACTAAAATTTTTTCATGAAAAGTGATATTTCGCAGAAAAATCGTACATGCTAAACGAAATATAATTAGAACATTGACTTTGATTACAGAAGTGAAATTAATCACAAAATGAAATAATTAATAACAATAATCAATCATGGTCATTAAACACTTTTCATTCATCATTTGTGTAGAGTAAAAATAGTTTTGAGAACGAGAAACTCTGACTGATAAATAACAATTAATTATACATGTACTATATTTTTTACTTATCATAAATAACACTCCAATAATTTAATCACGGGTCAAAAATGAACACGGGCGCTGAAGGGTGAAACTATTTTGCGCTCACGTCATTGGGGTACATAATTGGCCCGTGGTTGAATATGCCGTCAAAAATTTTCTTAATTTTTTAAAATATTTTATTTAAAACGATTTGAAATAAGGAATTTCAAAAATAAAAAATCGGTTTTAATGTGTTCAAGCTATCTTGTAGAGAATTTTTNCGATGCTCATAAATCAAGACAGCATTCTGAATAATGATGAATTTTCGATCCCGATCCTGAGTCTTATTGTTTTTCAAATAATTCGGTTTCCAATCAAATCTCGATCCGACTTCGTATTAATTTCTAATCCTGATCTCGTTTTTTTGAAATTTATTTTCTCAAAAACTATTTGATAAACAAGATTAAAAAAACGTGGCTATTATCACCGTAAATTTTGCAAATAAACCGTCTAAGCTCAACATTGACTATAAGTGTGACCTCGGAAATTAAATTAGTTTGTTCAATATATTATTTAGATAATAATAGTCGTGGGTTTTATTATTTTTTAAGAGTGTTTAAGTGTTTTTATAAAACATCAATTTGTTGTGCAAAAACGTTTCATTTTCAGTTCGAATAAGGTAATTTGTTCGATTGTTGGACGTTTAAAAATATACATATGAAAAAATAACTTTATTTTGACTTTTGAATTGAAAAAAAAACTGACAAAAAATTGTCCATTGCGCACTTTTAAACCCTTGAGCATCAATAAATCAATATTTCTAAAATTATTTTGTTCTCAGTCTAAAGATGATTTAATAAAAATAGAAATTAAAAAAAAATTCATTCAAATTTCATAATAAGCGATGTCTAAACACGAACGAAAAAAATTAATATTTATGATGAAAAATAAATTGAAAATTAGTAAAAACCTAATATCTCCGAAAATATATTGATTTTGCAAGTAAAACTTGTTTTTAAACAACGTTTCGATTTTATTTCACTTTGATAATGGTATGTACAACATTTTCTTGACCAAAGCCCCTTAAGGGAGTAGGCATGGCTTATTTGACATATCCACGGTGATATATACTGGAAACTAAGAGCTTATGAGAAAAACCGAAAATGCTGATTTGTAGATCTATCCCTAATCTTGCGAAAAAATACATCACAAATTGTTTTTGACCATCACACCAATAGTTACAGTATTTTTACAAGCTGAAATTTTTCAAACTGCAAAATCTATCTCATCTTAGACGATATATACGATTTAACTCAAATTTTTACAGAACACGAATCGGTAGTATGCGGCATACTGTATGCCAATCTTTAAGGCGAGCCAATCTTTAAGACGAGCTTTTTTTGATTCGGCGACTAAACAATTCTGGAACTGCAAATAACCGACGTTTTTTGACAATATTTGACTTTAATATCTATCTTCTCCGAGGAACTTTTGCAAAGTGGCTGAAAGCTTTTTTGAAATATCCGGCTGAAATTTAATATATGAATTTTTCAAGGTTACGTGAAAATTTTCTGAAGAAAAAATGTGCTTCGATTTTTTCAAAAGAAAGCTCAAAAAAAAGCGCGTGAAACACTGATCAGGAAGTTGGCTAAGGTAAAGACGATATTTTTAAGTTTTAGTGGTCAAATTCAAGCAAACGTTATTTTAAACTTTATTTTTAAAAAAATACTTATAAAAAAATCGAAAAAATGTGAAAATTTCGAAAAATGTTTTTTGATGCTTTGGTTGGTTGTACACTTTTTTAACACCCAGAATCAATTTGAAGCATTTGTAATGCCTCTAAGGCCTTATTTTATCAGCCGGTAGGCCCTTAATAATGCATAAGTTAATTTTAAAAGCCTATCAAAAAAATCCGAAAAAATGTGCTTAGGTTTTTTTGAAAATATGCTCAAAAAAGAGCTCTGAACGAGGCACTGATGAGAAAGTCTGCTTACTTCACCCGATATTTTGGCGTATTAGTGATCAAATTAAAACAAACGTTATTTTTTAGTTCTCATTTTTATTTGTTGCGAACGTTTTCGAATATATTTAATTATTCATTTTCAAGCATTTTTTTCATTAAAAAATGAATACAGTAAACTCAAAAGTAACAAGGAAATAGTTCTAGAAAATTTGCCTAAATTAATTATTTGTTCAAATTTACAAAAATATTTAAATAGTAAATACAGTATGTATTTCGAATACAGGCTTAACTATCAGTTTTTTTTTTGTAAAAAGCCTATGTTTAGGATTTCATTTCAAAATAGCTTGAAATACTTTCGAGATTCGGTTTGGTCATTTAAATCTGGTCTGTTAATTCTTATATGATATGCTTCTGATTGTAACCTTTCCGTGGTTGTTCGAAAGTTTTTCTGAACTATTTTGAAATGAGTTCGGTAAAATTCGTTTTTCATTTGAAATTTTGTAATTTTCAAAGGGCCTGCTAGGTTTTCATAATTTTCGAGATAATCTTTTAAATTTGATTTGTAGCAAACACAATTTGTAATATGGTGATAAATTCCATAAAACGTTATTTTTTAGGTTTATTTTGCACACTAAAAAATCGAAAAAACGCGAAAATTACAGCGTGAGTCTTTTCGATTTCTCCTCTTTTTCACCCAGACGGTTAGACAGCCAACAAATGGGTGAAAAAGCGGAAGATGTAAACAAAACAAAAAATTGTCTGCAATTTTACCCGGTTAAAAAGTGGAAGATTATATACTGTGCTCTAGACTTATGAACTAAGTTTAATAAAGTTATTTTGAATTATTCAACAAAAATATTAAATTTAATATTAATAAAATTAAATTCGACTAAAATAAAATAGAGAAAAAAAAATGGACCGAAAAATTCGACTTACAATTTTACCCAGACCCAAAATACATAAGTCCCAAATTTAAACTTCGTGGTCGATTTTTCCCAAACAGCCTAATAGGCTGAGCCTATATTGAAAATAATGCCTAGGAAGCCTTTTTTATCAGGCGTCATAACTTTGAGGCAGTGACCAATGATATCACAGGATTATTGACAAACGTGTGATGTGATTAGACAATGTCTCAAAGTTATGACGCCTGATAAAAAGGCCACCTAAGCATCATTTTCGATATTCACCTTAAGATCTCCAAGGTTTTTGTATCTAATTCCAAATTTGAAAAATCTTCGGCCACCCTCAACACTAGTCAAAGAAATATCCTAGGCTTAGTATTGCCGTCGACACCAACCTTATACATGTATGATCAAAGGGGACTTTCGGCCAGAAAAACCATCTCGAAAAGAAAACTTTTCGAAAATTTCGAAAGCTTTGATCCGGACAAAAATTTGTTTGATAATATACGCCCACAAATTCTAGATATGTACCTTTGTTTACTTTTGAGACTTTTGTCTAACAAAATGAGCTCAGAAAATGCCAGAGAACTGCAAAACGTTGCTGTTAAAACAAATTTAATAAAATTTTAAGTTAACAACTTTAATTCTGTATGAGTGAAAAACGGTTAATGGGTGAAAAGGCGGAGATGGTGAAAAAGGGGAGATGGGTAAAAAACAGGAGATGGGTGAAAAAGAGGAGATGGGTGAAGAAGAGGAGATGGGTAAAAAAGAGGGGACAAAAGTCACGTGACATAATGAGTCATCAATTTGACTGAAATTTAAAACCTCTGTCTATCCGTCTGGGTAAAAAAAANGCGAAAACAAGTTTGCAGAATAAGATGAAATTAAACCTAATTTATATTTGCAATTACTCATATAAAACCTTCAATGATTTTAGCATGTGTCTAAAATATAATTATCATGTTTTCTGAAAACTTCTCCATAGTGAGACTGCGCAATTATTATTCAATTCACTTTATTGTGGAAGATGTGAGACATACTCACGCCTACGGGCCTACGATGCGGCTCCTTCATTGATTTCAATGCCGTAATTTTTTCGGAAGTTTCTGCACTTCTCGAGCGGTCAACCAGATGAACTGCTGGCTCACTCTGTAAGTCAAACCGGTAGGCCAATTTTCCCACCATACAGTCAAACTAACAACATGCGAGCGGCAGAATCTGCTCCCCGCCCGTACTGGACAGGTCGGAATCATGCCGGATAAGTCACCATCACGCATCTACCATGCTCGAGCTATCCCGTGCGCAGATATCTGCCACAGCCGAATTATTACACACGCAACCAATCTCGCGTGCATTCCCTAGCACCATCGCGATCTAACATTCTCACGCCTACCTCCGTCTGAGTACCCGCACCCGGCGAGTCATCCGACATCCGTTCCTCCGGAGAACCTCACGGCCGCTCTATGATTAATCACAAAACCATTTCATATGCTATCACATAACCGGCCCGGCCCCGATCATAGATATATCTGAGGATGCATTCAGTGAGTGTTACGTCAACTTCGAACTTACGAGCCGCCGCCAATATATATTGCCTACGCTATCTGCGAGACTATACCAATTGACGCCTTGCGGTAACAAAGAACATCCGCTATAGGAGGTGATCGTCTCTGCACCTGCATCATTCGGCCTTTTACCGGTCGACACCCAGAAAATAGCGCTTTGCCGTCACACATCTCTGTACTAACTATTCTCGGAATTCTCGATGTCCCCGCTGTATTCACTTTACACCCCGACCGTTCCTCCTAACTCACTCGTAATCCTATGCTTCGATACTGCCTTAATCATCTCTCTCTAGCTCGCCTATCCACGTGATCTAATCGTCCGAAATTAAAATCAGGTGACGAACTAAGTTCAAAAATCAAGGTTTGAATATGTTCATAATAAATCCTTTATTTCTCGAAAAATAGCATCACGTTGGACCGTAGTTTGAAAAATATTATTTTTCCAAAACATTTAAAATTAGGTGATTATTTTGCCCAAAAAAAATTTCGGCCGTAAATTTGTCACTATTTGTTTACTTTCACCAAACTTATTTTCTCATTTGAAGTCACGTGATCGCTTTTTGACTTATGGTGTTAATCGAGAAAAAAAGTGCTGAAAAAACTTCTAAGGAACCACTTCACTTCTTTCATAAAATTGATTTAAGGCACGATTTTTGGAAAAACAGGAAATACAGTAAGGAACGGAGCTCTACTTCTTTACCAACTTATTTCCTTAAATAACGTCACGTGATCTTTGGGGGCTTATAAGTGTAATGGGGAAAAAGCTTTAGAATTTTTTTCTGCATTCACGACCGAAGAAAGGTTTAATTTTTGATTAAAAATTTTTGCAAAAAAAAATAAGTTACTGTAATACAGTAAAATCTGTTCAAAAAAAAAAAACGCCAAAACGTCATTTGTTTCAAGTTTAGCGAATTAACTTTTATAATTGATCTTTCATCAATGATTAAAGCGTCGTAAATGCGGATTTAAATACTGTTCTTGTGACAAATATCTGCTAAAAAATCGGAGTCTACGAGTTCAGATTCGTTTTTCGAAAAAATTTTTGGTGACCCAACCTTTATTATTTTGTTTTATCCTTTTGTAAAGCAATTTGCATGAAGTGCTCCAAAAGGGACCACAATTTGAATACAAATGGATTAATCTTCAAATATATTCGTATAAAATTAAAGAAAACAGGAAGAGTTTGCTCAATAAACAAACTGTTAAATTCATCACAACCAGTGTTGCGGGTTTCTGATGTGCTCTTTATAATGTGTCATATTCACTACTATCAAATTATGTTTTGATTTGGCAAGATAGCAGCATTTACAACCAGAGAACGTGCTGCACATTAAATTGCCAAGCCGTAAACGAAAAAAATAAAATTTATTTTTTCATACAATTACCCAGTGAGTGCCTTTCATCTAAATAATATCAAATATGTTTTAAAAACAAGCCTAGAAATACCACTTCAATTACATTGAACGCCTTGGAAAAATATAAAAAAGTAAAAAAAAAATCTGCGTTAAGTCTTCCTTCGTTTTCAGCCGGACTCTCGGGCGCCACCGCACTGCCCACCTTTTTTTATTCGCTGCCATAGCTTATGTATCGAATTCGCTATGTAAAAATGTATAAGAAATGGACCAGGAGCCCGACAAATTGAACAAAATGAGTAGTTTAATTCCAGTAAAGCCTCACAATCTCTAAAATAGCAAAAACGTACCATGGAGCCCGACAAAATAAAAAATGAGTAGTATATCCAGTAGCCTTCACAATCTTCTAAAAATAGCAACAACGTACCAGTAGCCTCCACAATTGAAAGAATTAAGGTGAAAAATATCCCAGGGAGCCTCCGTAAACGAGTACAAAATGGTAAGTATAATCAGGAAGACCCTGCAAATCTTAAAACGATCTCTTTCATGATCTGAGAGGAACGTACGGGTAAAGCTTAAAAATTAAAATCGTAGTAAAACATGGACCAGGAGCCCCGTAATCGAATGGATATGTACAACATTTTCTTGACAAAGGCCCCTTAAGGGAGTAGCATGGGCTTATCTTGGACATTTCCACGGTGATAAATACTGGAACTAAGAGCTTTATTGAGGAAAACCGGAAAAATTTGCTGATTGTGTAGATCATCCTTAATCTTGCGAAAAAAATACATCACAAAATTGTTTTTGACCATCACACCAATAGTTAAAGTTAATTTTTACAAGCTGAAATTTTTCAAAACTGCAAAATCTATTCTCATCTCAGCGATATATACGATTGTTTCAACTCAAATTTTTACAGAACACGAATCCCGTAGTATGCCGGCTACTGATATTGCCAATTCTTTAGGCGAGCCAATCTTTAAGACGAGCTTTTTTGATCCGGCGGACCTAAACAATTCTGAACTGCAAATAAACCGGAACGTTTTTTGAAATATTTTGACTTTAATACTATCTTCATCCGAGGAACTTTTTGCAGGTGCTGAAAAGCTTTTTTGCGCAACTATTCCGGCTTGAAAATTTGCATATATGAATTTTTTGCTTCGATTTTTTCAAAAGTGGAAGCCAAAAAAAAGCGCGTAAACACTGATCAAGAGTTGGCCTACAGTCTAAAGACGGAACATTTTTAAGTTGTTAGTGGGTCAGAATTACAAGCAAACGTTAGGTTTTAACCTTTATTTTAAAAAAAATACTTATAAAAAAATCGAACAAAATTGTGAAAATTTCGAAAAATGTTTTTGATGCTTTTGGTTGTGGTTGTAACACTTTTTTTAACACCCAGAAATCAATTTGAAAGGCATTTGTTAATGCCTCTAGAGGCCTTTTTTATCGAGCCGTAAGGCCCTTAAAATGCATAGTCAAAGAAAAATATTCCTAGGGTTAGTAATTGCCGTCGACACCAACCTTATACGATGTATGATCAAAGGGGACTTTCGGCCAGAAAAAACCCATCTCGAAAGAAAACTTTTTCGAAAATTTCGAAGCTTTGAATTCCCGGAACAAAAATCTTGTTTGATAATATTACGCCCACAAATTTGAAGATAGTACTTTTGGTTACTTTTGAGACTTTTGTCTGTAACAAAAATGAGCTTCAGAAGAATGCCAGAGAAACTGCAAAACGTTGGCTGTTAAAACAAAATTTATAAATTTTAAGTTAACAACCTTCTATTTTCTTATGAGTGAAAAACGGTTTAATGGCGTTGAAAAGGGCGGAAGATGGTGAAAAAGGGGAGATGGGTAAAAAAACAGGAGATCGTGAGGGGATGGGTGAAAAAGAGGAGATGGGTAGAAAAAAGAGGAGATGGTAAAAGAGAGACAAAGTCACGTTGACCATAATGAGTCATCCAATTTGACTGAAATTTAAAACCTCTGTCTATCCGTCTGGGTAAAAAAAAGAGAAATCGAAAAGACCCACGCTGTAGGATTTTTTGATTATTTGATGATATGGGATTTTTAAACCACCCTCAATCAATTTGGAGCATTTTTGAAGCCCCAAAGACCCTATAAAACCAGGGGACTCTTAGGTATAGCCAAAACTTTTCGGGTTTCTTTTAGTTGGTCAATTTAAGAAAAATATTATAAAAATTTGAATCTAGAAAAAAATCCTTAGATAGCCTATCTAAGATAGGTTTCAAAGTTTTTTTCATAATTAAAGCGTTTTACAAGTATAAGTTTATGGGAATGCCTTAATTACCATCTCACTGGCAAAATAGATAAATTAGATAAGGATTAACTTGTCGTTCTTATCGAACCGGAACCAAATAATTTTATATTTTTTCGGTTTCACTCCCTAATCAGATCACTATCCCTTTCGATGACAACGAAACGCAAATAACGATCCGGGCACTTGTTCCCACGCGCACTTTCTGAGAGATTTTGCACAGATTAGGCCGAGTCGATTATGTCAATATTAGGGTGAAAACGCGAGTTTGGTTTTGGACTGTTCATTTCAAGTTTATGGTACTTGAATACTTCAAAACAAATCAATTATTATTAAAAATAACTACACTTACTTGAATAGGGTTATTTCTTGGTATACAGAGGAAGTGATGGTTCCCCGGGAGTCCCAATATCGCCGAAAAGGTTTATCAAACAAATTCGGCGTTATTGGGCATTTTCGGCAATAGTGGCACTTTCAGCTATGGATCACCCGCCCTCAGAGTACAAATCCTAAATATTTGAAAAATGCGAAATCTGAGCATTTGATTGGTTGATCTTTTCTTAATCTGACCAATGAAATCGGCCTATTCCGCAATCAAGGGTTTTGATTGGGTGCTTATATCTTGCGTTGTTTGTATCATTCAAATATTAAGGATTTGTACTGAGAGCGGGTAATCCATATGGAGACAGAAATAAATTTTTTCATTCAAAAATTAAAAACGCGTGAGCCTTCGAAATGACGTCATAATTTGTAAAGTTTTTTAATTCTATAAAGAGTTTTAGAATAGATTTAATTGAAGTCATATAACAAAATATGTATAATTACGTACTCCACCGAACACCATCAAATAAAAACTCGAAAAAGTAGATTTGGAAAATTCAATCTTGAAATATGACGTCATTCATGACGCAGTCAAAGTAATTTGTATTACATCATTAAATGAAAACCTCAAACACCCACGCAATTTCGTCGATATTGGCTATCACGGCGTTATGAGCACTGGCATGAATTTAGCTAAAAATCGTCAAATTGCGTAGGTTTCTTCGGCTATATTGGCAAATTTGGCGATATTGAGCCGGCGATATAGAGCCTCTGTAATTCTATCTGTTCGCAAATGCTAGGCCGAACTCATCGTTTCAAATGGAAAGGAGAGCTATACTCTCCTCGAGAAGAAATGAATGAAATTATCACGGAAAGGAGAGCGATAGCGACTCAGTCTCCTAGAAAAGTTGACTCTCCTATATTTTTCTGAAGCAAACAAATTGAAAAATTAATTTGATTTAAATATTGGATTGTTCACGTGGCATTCTCAAACGTGCCGAAACCGTTTGATTTAAATATTATTCATCGTGAAAAAAGCAGGCTAGGAAAATGGAACGATCCCCAGGGTCTGTCGTTCCCCCTCTTCCCTCGTTCAGGGTTGTAAAAGGGATGATCCCATCCCCATTCCATCCCCTAAATACTTGGTTTAATGTATGTTAAATTATCATTTTTTCGAAAAAATATATATTTTCAAAAGAAAATATTCATATCAAAATACCTGCTATAAAATTTGGCACAAACTAGTATACATGAAAAATTAATTCTGACTGGTCGATTTTGGCCGAAAATCGATTGGTGGACCTTATCATATGCCCATGACTCAATGCTCATATTGTCGTGCCAAGGGCTTTTATCTATAATTTGTGACCCTAAATTTTGACTGTAAATATTAGTATCCTTGTTTCAAAATTTTTGATATGTCGAAGTTTTCACTTTTATGTTCAAAATTGTCGATTTCGCGCACTTTTTTGTCGATTTACAGCCAATCAGGCCGAAATTCAAAAAAGAACTACCCATTAGATGTTCATCAACCATTGGGCTTGTTATATTCCGAAAATGAAGCATTTCCACAGAAAAAGCCTCGTATCAAAACGTCGAAAAAACACAATTTTCGGCATATTCAACTGGATTGCTGACCCCTGAGGCAAAAATCGGAAAAAATAGCTCCCATTCAGTAAAATTCAGACAATTTTCCGGATTCTCACCAAATCTTAAAACTTTCCGATATAAGCTCTAGGATCCTTGTTTCTTTGAAAAAAAGCTGAGGGACTCGTGTTTAACCGCGGTTGACCAGATGGTTGGTGGGAGTGGTACTGAATTGTCTAATGAAATCGCGAGATCAAGGATGGATCTTTCATATGTATTGATGAGAAATGTTCTACCGTCATTAGTTTAGCCGTAACAAGCCTCCAAAATGTCAAAAATTACACACACCACCCCCTTAAGGGGGTAGCAGCAATGTGGCAGATTGGAGTCAAGTTAACTTACGAAAATAATTAGTTGGTTTATTTTTTTTGTGCTTATTATCGTTAGCTGAACCATAATAAATGTGTATCAGCTCATTAAAATCATTTTTTATCTATTTTAGGATAGCTTTGAGTTCGCACTTTTATTTTTGAATTCGTAAAATTTTCAAAAAAAATCA
The DNA here is from genome assembly GCA_004367855.1 of Oikopleura vanhoeffeni. Classification (NCBI taxonomy): domain Eukaryota; kingdom Metazoa; phylum Chordata; class Appendicularia; order Copelata; family Oikopleuridae; genus Oikopleura; species Oikopleura vanhoeffeni. Next base: position 47,112 of record SCLH01000759.1, on the reverse strand, counting down.
AAGCAATAAAAAAATTTCACGCATTTTTGTCCAAAATTTTTTCAGATTTAGTTTTTGAAATCTGTGAATAAAAACAAAAAAAATATCCACTTTAACTTTTCATGACCGCTGTTTGAAAAATCATAAAATGTTTATTTGTCATTTTTTGTCTACTTTTATAAAAATATTATGAAAATTTTCCGCAAATCAAGTTCAAAAATTTTTATTAGTAGTTTTTTGAAATCTCTATAAAAAAACGGGCCAAATTACTTGTGAAATTTTCTGGTATCTATTTGGATTCCGTATTTCAACCGATGAAGGGTCATGCGAATATCGTTTCTTAACTACTGATGATATTTACAACACTTGCTTGTGACACCGGTTTGTGCCATTTGGCACGCAATTTAATAAATTTTTTTTTTTGCAGAAAAATCTCAATAAAATTTTGAGTGTTATAGGCATCATTTCTTTTGAAAGTCAGGACATTTTTAAATATTTAAACGCAATTGAAGGTCAATTTATATTCCTAAAAAGCTGTTTTTCACCATTTTTCAGGAAAAAAACTTTCATATTAACCCTTGGACGTTCGAAAAAAAAACTTTAATAGTTTATTAAGACAATATTTATAAACTTCAGACATTTTCGGTGTTATCCGCATTATGTAGGGTGTAATCATTCACGATAAAATTTAAATTCTTACCCTTGGACGTTAAAACCTTCATTTGAGTTTTGAAAGTTTAAAATCGTTCAAAAGGAGAGTAATTAAGCACTTAAAAATAAAATTAGCAGAATCTAAAAGTTTGCTCCAAGAAGTTCACAAATCAAACTTAAAATAATTTTCGATATCTTTTCAAAGTTATTTTTCTTACTTTTTTGACCAATTTCAGAAAAAGCTTTGATCTCTCTAATCTTTTAATCTTGTAAACTGCAGAATTTTGAGGAGATCAGTTTAGAAAAGTCTTTAGAAAATCTAGTCATTCAAATAATAATCGACTCTCTGTTGCTAACTCATGTTTTTTCGCGATTGATTTCTGAAAAAATAGAGAAAATGGAAAAGTCCATACTTTTGAGAAAAGGCAAAAACGTCATTTCTGTGCGTTATTACTGTTATCCTTGAAAAGTTTGTTTAGTAATCATTAATTATTTCTTAATTTTTGCCTCTTATGATAAAATATTCCAAAATGAGTT
>SCLH01000759.1:25922-45724 GCA_004367855.1 Oikopleura vanhoeffeni | reverse complement strand
CAAAAAAGTAAGAAAAAATAACTTTTGAACAGATCATCGAAAATTATTTTAAGTTTGATTTGTGAACTTCTTGGAGCAAACTCTATTTAGGATTCTGCTAATTTTATTTTTAAAGTGCTAATTCTCTCCTTTTGAGACGTTTTAAACTTTTCAAAACCTCAAATGAGGTTTTGAACGTCCAAGGGTTAAGGAATTTATTTTATCTGGATAATGATTCACCCACTAATTAGCGGATAACACCCGAAAATGTCTGAAGTTTATAAATATTGTCTTAAATAAACATTCTTACATCGGGTTTAGTTGGAAATGGAGTTCAAATAAAAAGTGGTTTTAATATTTTTACAGACAGTGAGTTATGTTAAAAAATTAAAAATATAAACGTTTGCAAGAATGAACACTTTTATCGAAGATTAAAAATAAAAAAATAAATTTTCACATTTTTTTTTCATATATCACTCATAAAAAATGTACCAATCTGCCACATCGCTGCTATTCCCTTAAACAAACGACGAAAAACTGTTTTTTGAAAGACTTATATTTTCTAATTTTGCTCTCTACTGCCTTCTGGTGTTATTTTTTTGACTTTAAAGTACTTTTTGCTATTTTTGGTTTGAATATTTTAAGCTTAAAAATATCGCCTTAGGGTTGATTACCCCCTTTATGATAACCGACTTTAGACCCGATACCCTACTGTTATTACTGACTTGGAACCAATCTCGCCCTTAAAAATAACATGCTGCCCTTTGGTCATTCTACGACATAAAAAAATCCTGAAAACTGAGAGGGGATGGAATTGGGGATAAAAATGGATAGATTGGGGATGACCATCCCTTGAGAATCCATCCCATACCTATCCCATCTCCGACCCCGATCCTCAACCCTCCCTATCCCCTTTACAACCCTGCCCTCGTTCCCTTTCCTAGCCTCAAAAAGACCAAAACTACATCGCTTACATCCTTAGGGGGTGGTGGCAGTGAATTTCATTTGACTTGTAAGTACTAATTCCATAAATTATCTGGTAAACCGCGGTTTAACACGGATTTGTCGCATTTTATCAAAGAAACACGAATTCTAGAGCTTAAATCAGAAAATTTTGAGACTTAGTAAAATTTTTTATTGTCTAGAATGCGAACGTTTTGTAAAATCTGAAAAATAATTTTTTCGATTTTCGTCCCAGAAGCCAGAAATTGGATTGCATGTGACGAAACAAGCTTTTTTAAGAAGTTTTGATTCAAGGCTTTTTCAATGCAAATGGTATAAATGTCATTTTCGGAGTATACAAAGCTTAATTTTGAACATAAAAGTCATAATAAGAAAATATTATTGCTTTCAAAAAATTTCTTGTGTATGTTTTCCTGGAAACAATATTGGCAAATATGGTCTGATTTTTAACACAAACGGTGCTAGAGATCAAAACATTATATTGTTAAAAACTTGACATTTTTTAGAATTTCAAACTTTGAGGGAAAAAATATGACCTTTAAACTTTCTTATGCACAGGAAATTTCATCTGTGCAGAGTTTTTTTAACACCGTCAAAAGTTGAGCGGAATAATCGGCTTTTGTGCCTTCGCAGAACGTTTTTTTATATTTCCGCCCTTTTTTGCCTGAGTTTGAACTAGAGAAAATGGATACAGAAAATCGGGTTCTGCATGCATCCTTTCACAAGCCTGTACATGGGTTAATTATTAAAGCACGTATTTTTTAACATAATTCACAAATTGTGAGTCACAATACATCTGGTAAGCTCAAGACGTCATGGTTTGATTGTATATAAAACTTTGCTTGAATAAATGAACATCAAGAAATGGGGAGCTTGTTTCTTAGACATTGATTTTCGTTGTCCAATAATTATGTACTTTTACATGTTGCATAAGACTGTCCGAGCCTTGGAAATAATTTTGAGAATTCGAAATAAGAAATTTCAAAAGTAAAAAATGGGTACCCAATTTATCTTGTAGAGAATTTTTTTCTAGTTATTTAAAGACTTTAGACTAGTTATTTAAGACCTTATTTTTTTGTTTTGATTTCAAATTTTTTCGTAAAAATCGGTTCAAAGGTCCAAAATTGGACCCCCAACGCCACGGAGTCTGCAGGGAGTTGAAAAAAACAAGATCAAACACAAGTAAAGTAATCGAAAAGAAGGTTCTTTTCCTGAGGTGGAATTTTTTGGTCACTATCTGATGTACAAATCACTCGAAATCGACCAGTAAAGTTGAACCACCGGAAGTGATCTTTTCGAATATCCTTTTCTCAGCCGAAGTTGAGCCTAGAAATGATTGCTATCTCTATAGTGCGTGTTCGAATCCCATTGGTGCTGTCTTAGTGATTGTAGAGGTTTCAACAGCTGATATAACGCACCGATCAACTTCGACGCTCCCAATATCAAGCACCCTTGCTTATTATTATACCCGAAACAATCACTAAGACGACACTATTGGGATTCGAACACACGCTATAGAGCAGGCTTCCAAAATAGCCATCTCTTTGGCAATTTTCCATCCCTATCCCCAAATTTTCCCTATCTTTTGCTATGAAAAGTGATAGAAAAGGTGATAAAAGCCATCTCTTTTGGAAACCTGCTATAGAGATAGCAATCATTTCTAAGATCCACTTCGGTTGGGAAAAGAATATACCATAGACGGCAATAAAGGCGAAAGTTATATCATTGACAACATTTTCCAAATAAATCTTATTTCGCTTCAAGCGCCGCCTATGGTCAGAATAAACCAATAGTTTATACTATCGTTTCCAGAAAACCGCTTATGGACCATAACTTATGGCGCATTTTTTGATAGTATAAATTTTCGAAATATCACTTCCTGTACTAGTGGTTCAACTTGTTATACTGCAAGATAATAAGACTCTTATTATAAGAGAAATAAAAATTAATAATATTTATTTGGTGATTCTTTAAAAAGATAAAAATGAGAATGAGCGACGAGACTCTCGTCACGAGAGTTCGTCGCTCAAAAACAATAGTTTGGTTTTTGTGCGAAACGCCAATTTGGATCTCGATAGACTATGTATTCTGTCACAAACTTTACCGGTCGATTTTGACCTTTCCTTCCGATAATTTTCTTGTGTTTGTTTTGTTATTTTTAACTGACTGCAGACTCCGTGGCGTGAAAAATCCAATATTGGTCCGATTTTTTTTGACCCGATTTTTTTGAGAAAAATCGTTGGTCTTAAATGACCAGAAAAAACTTCTTTACAAGATGCAATAATAAAACTGATACGGTATCAGTGATACCCATTTATGACTTTTGAAATAACTTATTTAAAATCGTCTTTTGTAAATGCCACTTTCTGATTTGTAAAAAAAGGAACCAATTTTGTCTAAAATTAACTACAGGTGCATACAATTTCTTTTATTTTACAGTGACTGTTTTAAAGTTAAACACGGCCAATTTTATTATCAATTATTTTTCATTTTTGTTCAAACTTTTCTGAAAAACGATAATAATTTCATTTTTATGAAAATACTATTGTCATTTTTCTCATAGATTTAAGTCAAAAATGATAAATCAGTCGCAATCACCCTGAAATTCAATTCTTTTAGCACAATTTCTTAAAGTTTTGTTGATATATCATATATCTAAGATTGGAATCTCTAGGTCTCTAGTTCTGCGTTCGAATTTGAACGTATTTTAAAGCTCTTATTGGTCAACATCGTTATATCAAACGCGAAACTAGAAGTCTAGAGAACTCAATCTTTGATATCTTTTAAAATCAAAAGTTATTTAGAATTTAACTGGAAAAAACGATGAGTTCTCTTGCTATACAAAATTTGTAAAACCCTTATCTTGAAAACCGTTAATTTTGCTCAAAACGCCTAGGCAATTAAGCAAATCTGCTGCCTTGTCAATTCAAATTGATAGTCCGGTGCAATCAAAAATTCCCTTGCAAAAAAACGGTTTCCAAGATTGGTATTGTAAGCAATAATGGCAATGCGCTGAAATACAATTTTGTCATAACCGGTTGAATATTTCATTTGAACTAAAATGCTATAAAAATTAAATATAAATATATTGTATTCTAAGTTTAATAGAAATTCTAATCTCTGCAGTTGAAAATGAAAAAAAAGTGGTATAGCAGTAAAAGATGGCACCGATCCAGCGGTGCAAATATTCAAAATTGTTTAAGTTTCTTCATGTGGAGCAATTTCCATCATTTTATCATGAGCTGCTTGGCTTAGCAAGCTAGATGTACGCCGTCCATTCGTAAAAAACTTTTTTTTGGGATCATCATAAATTCTTGATATGAGGGTGGTGGTCGAAACTCCTAAACTAAAGTTCAATTTTTATTTTTCAGTTGGTGCCTCTTTTATTCCGAGACTACCACTAACAAATTGAATAATTACCATTTCTTGACGCGACAGTTTTTCCCGGGAAGAAGTAAGAATTTGACGCCAGGGAATCTGGAGTTGTAGGTGCCTAGCAAAATTGTTTTAGTGTCCAAAAAATGATGAATTACCTGATTAAACAAAAATATAATTGTCATTAAAATTTTACGGTTTTTAGTGAAAAAATAATATTCACTGGGCTAAAGTAATAAGTTTGGTCTCCTTCTGTTTAGGGGTTTAAGGAGGTTCAAACAAAAAAAATGAATTTCATTCTTTTAGTTTATTTTTTCTGGAAATTTGGATAATTTGAAATTGAAATACGTTCGTGGTATTTTCATCCCGATAAAGCGTCAGGAAAGTACTTTTTAATCATTTGAAAATATCTGTCTCGATTTTAGCATTTGAATCAAAATTTATGGATTTTCAGCAATTAGAGTACAGTTTCGGAAGAAACAAAAATATAAAAATTAGGTTCCGATAGTAAAGTTCGCGAAGAGCTGCTCATTCATATATGTTTTAAAATTGTGACTAAAAAATCCGGGGAGAAATAGGCTTTTCCGCTAGCCTCTTAAAATCAGCTCGAAAAATCGTTTTTTGTTTTTTCTAGAGCGAATTTATTACGAATTTTCAAAAACGATAAAAACAGACCTGCGTGCGTTCCCTGTGGATCATAAACTTTTTAAATAATTTTTCTACCCCCAAAACTCACGAAGAAATAGGCTTTTTGCTCAAAATATGACTCTACTTTGAAGCACGTTCCTGAGTTGGTCGAGCAATAGTGATCCTTAATTATGATGAATCTGAGATCAGAATCAATTTATCAACCAGGTTAAACAATTAGGTTCCAATGTATCAGTTTTCCAGATTATTTGCCCTCAAAAAATCATGAAAACGGAGGTGATTGTGGGTGCAGTAGTTATTTTCGACCAACGGTCTCAAATTCGGTATTATTTTTACTTGTATCGACCAACAGCACATAAGAAATTGATTGCAAGCAAAAAAAAATTTATACTATCGAATAACTAGTTCTACAGTTATAGTAGAATATCGATTTGCTTGCAAAAATAATTTATTTATTTAAAATTTTAGCCTAGTAATTGAAAGATAGCTCAAATTACGAAGAAATAATCACAGCAAAAAAGTTACACTAAATGAAAGTATTTTCAATATTATAATTGTTAAGATTTTTGCTTCTTTTTCAATATTTCAATTTTAGCCTAATCAATGTAATAATGGCGCGCAGTAAATCTGCAATAAATAGTGATTGCAAGAAATCTGACAAAAATTATTGAAATTTGTCAGTCTTAATTTACTTGAGATAATCGAGAATGAATTTATGAAAAGAAAAAAAAAAATCGCATGTACCTGTTCGTGAGTTAAACTTTTTTTTGTAAAATAAGTACATTTGCTATATTTAACTATAGCAATGATTTTCAAAAAAATTTTATCAGCTTATATTGTAGAGAATTTTTTCTGACAAATAATATCGGCTAATGTAATTTTGGATACGTGATATGAAGTTAAACTTCAATGGAGAGAAATACCAGCAATAAGGTTTAATGCATTTAATGGCTCATGTTAAAATATTTTTAGAAATTTATACTTTTATCCATTTCAAGGTTACAAACTGCAATGTGCACATTGAAAACATAGATGTCCACTTAATTCTCACACAAATAGTTGAGTTTAAAAAGGGCTTATATTCTCCCCAGCACATTGCTGAAGCACCCACAATCCCTTTAAGTAACCAAAAGTAGATGTTATATTTTCAGTAATTTATTGGGAGGCTAATACTTTTTTGGTCATTTTTGACACCTGATGGTGAAAAATCGGGGAAGACGAAATTAGATTTTTTGTACTTTGGAAGATAAATGGCGGTAGGATTCCAAAAAATATAATGGCTCTAACAAACTAAATACCTTTATAAACATCTACACAGTATATAAATTTATAATATTGATAATTAAAATTAAAATGCATACAGTGCCTTAAATCCTGCTTATTTAAAAAAAGCCTATTTTGACATTTAACCCTTGGAAGCTACGAGCCGATTAATCGGCTAAAACATTTTTCCACCTTGAAAAATTGATCGATAAATATACTCTAAAGACTTTTGATGAAAATTCAAGATAGAGTTTGCCAAAAAAAAATTCAAAAATTTAAGGAAATCAGTTTTTAAGAAAGTCTTCTTGTTATTTATAAAGACTAACAACGTTCCTCTGCTATACGTAAATCTCAATTGATTTATTTTTGACTGAATTAACGAAATCTTTCATTTTGACAAAGAAATCGAATTGATTGACATTTTACTTCAATTGCGGCGAAGTACTGCTAATTAAGTCAATATAATTAATAAACGAATACCCTGAGAGATTTAGGTTTCAAACTATTTTTTACCGATTACCATCAAGAAATATGGTGAAATATGATCAAAACCTTNGGACTTCCAAGTATAAGCGCTCAAAGTTGAGCCTAAAAATCGGTTTTGGAGCTTCCAGCAAACTTTTCAGTTTGGAGCCTCCAAGGGTTAATTGATTTCCCATCAGAAATATATTCTTAGAAAAATGAGCCAAAAATATCCCCTGTTCACACATTGGTGAAGTTTTGAATGAGAAGGCTTCTTTTATACAAGAACAGGGGATTTTGACTCATGTCGGCCAAGAAATTACTCAGTAGTACTGAGTCAGTACTATTACTCAAAATTATAAAAGTAATAATATGTGTTTTGGTTAACGGTTTTGAAATTAAAGATGATTAATCATCTCAAAATTTGTTCCCAGGAATGAATTTAGTAAGAGTCAGGATTTCAGATGTGTTTAGTTCATTTAGCTCGGTTCAAATGTGAAATCGGGTTAATCTCTTCAAAAAATTTGATTCGAAAAATCTTCAAATCTATGACTAATAACTGGAAACATACCTCTCCTTCCCCTCCATTTATACTTGATAAATCGAACATTCTGTTTCTCTGCCCATTTTCAGAATTAAAATTGTCAACGATAAACTAAGAAATTACTTGTAAATTGATTGTATAATATAATAAATTACAACACTTATAATGTCACCTTATTATATTCGAATTATGATATAAAATATAGGAGCGTTTCGCCAGCCCGAAGCTTATTTCATTCTTAACCCCCTCACACCCTTTGACTATCTAAAGGCAAAAAAAATTTCGGGAGCCAAAACGGCGCAGAAATAACATCGTCACAGACTACAATTCAAATATGTCAAAAGTTTGCAATTTTATTTCCAAAAATATTGTTAAAAATGTTATACGATGAGCCGTTCGAAAGTTATTTTTTCCTACTTTTTTTTAGGATTTTTTTCGTCAAAATTCTTAAAAAATTAATTGTGTGAAAACGATACAAAATATCGAAATCTGAGGAAGCAAGTTTTTAGGAAAGTATTTGAGGATTCTTTTGATATAACTATATTTATCTGCAGTCTTTTACGAAGAATAATTTTTTTCACAAGTGATTTTATGAAACTCAAAATAATTAAAAAAAAATATTTTTCAAAAAATTATTTTTCGAAAGAATTGAACGGTAATTTAACCCAAATAGAGCCAAACAAACAAATCGATCAAATAAAGACATAAGGTGGTACTGATTTGAGTTTTCAGCTGATTAGCAATATTTTTTCACATTTCACTGCATATATTTCGACGCGCGGCGATATGAATAATTGTTTTGTAAGCGATCAAGATATCATATTTCAATTTGAGACCAACTTTCAATAGCTAAAGTTTCACTTCTAAATTTGTAACTTATATGTCATTGTTAAAAATGTATGGTTTTTCAAGAAATACAAGGTGAGTGAACCTCTCTTTTCTCTCGCAGTTATCTAGTTCACAAACTTCGAAAATTAAAAATGTTAGTGTTGTTCACTTAATTTTATCCTTGATCTAAATCCAGTGACAAATAAGTAAATGACTTAACTTTCCAGTTTTCCCGTGATAAGCGCTCAGTATTGCCTTTAAGATAGGCTTTTGGATGTGAGGCGAAGTTCTCGTTTCTGAGTGTGAGGAGGTTAAAGGTATTTTCTGAGAATTTTATGATGAAAATAGTAGAAAGCCAAATTATTAAAAATTAAAAAAAAATTGCTGATATTCCTGTTTGCCATCAAATTTTTTATTTTTTAATAAAAAATAAATTTTACATCAAGTTATTTCGAAATTGATTTTTTTGATGAAAAGTAGTCGCTTGTCGACTTCCTCGACAAATTTAAGTTACAAATATTTAATTCAATTTTTGTTCTGAATTTTGATCGAAAGCACATAAATCTCATATTTTTTTGGATAAAATATTTTAAAGTGAAAAAAAGCTTACGTATAGTACTACAAAAAATCTGGGTGATATCTTGAAGGTATTTTTAAATATCAGTAAAAACAACTAACGATTCAACAGAACTTTGAAATTTTTAAATTAAATCTGTCACACTTTATTATTGGTAAAAACGTAAATCATAAAAGAGACAACATTTCGGTGTTTGGTAAGTTACCAATGGTAACGCTCTTAGAAAATATCCGTCTATTTAAAATTTCAGAAACGCCTTTGGGACATTACCGCCATCAATTCGGACAAATGGAAGGAGAATAATGAAAGTCACGATTTCTTTTTTTTAAATACGATTTAAGATAAGGAATGTCCAAAGTCAAAAATGGGTATCCATTTTATTGGCTCATTTGTGGATAGTTATTTTGCTCTTAATTTTCTCTAAAATTAAATTATGAGGACAAATTTTCATGACTTCAGTTGTCAAGTTCTAAAAGATGCGTACTTATGATAATTAATCGTAGCGGATTTGTTTAATGAGGTTAGTTTTCAATATGATCGTTGAAATCTTTAATAGGCAAGTTTGCAAAATTATTGAGTCAATATATATTATACAATTACTGAATAAAAGCTCATGAAACTATAAGTAAAACTTGGTCCAGCCAATACGAGACCATTTTTTAATACATGCGGTTATAAAAATGTACTTACGGCTCTTTTATTTGATATTCTTCGTTTCAATCCCCAAAATTTCCTCCTAAGATGTCGCTGAATTTCAGAATTGACAAAACAGTAAATAATGGATACGATGGCTCCTTGGAAACTTTGAAGAATATTATTGAGATAAACGAATATTTTAAATCCGACGGTTAGTTCGTCCACAGAAACATGTGATGGGTTGAAGAGGAAAATGATGTAGGTGATTCCCAATAATGGTGACAGGAGGACTGTTGCTTTTAGCGCCTAATAAATAAAATTTTTGATAAAATTTTTGATAAAATTTTTGATAAAATTTTTGATAAAATTTTTGATTAAATTTAAAAAAAAGGAGAAATTTATTATCATTTAAACTATCAGATTCTTGTATGATTTGACCTCGAAATTTTGAAAATCAAATAAAAATATTTGATCCAAATAAAAACAGGTTTTTTTCAATTTTTAAAACTTTTTTAATGATTTCTTCAAATCTTATAAATGTATAAAGGAATTAATTTTGATATATCAAATTCATTTTATAACTTCAAGCCAAATTAAATAATGAATATTTCTTAATGAATACAAAAAAGCCATAAATAATTCGATTATTAAATATCTTAATAAAATGGATTTTGATCAATTAGAAGCCTGTTTGTTTCGGAAATTTGATGATTTTCAAATATTTTTCTTGGTCTCTGAATAATTTTGATAACAGTTTTAGTTTTCTTGAATGATCTTGCCTGATGAATTTCAGATCAGCTTCACTCGCCAAAATTAATAATTTGGAAAAAAATTTTAAGTGCACAATGTCAAAATTTCACCATATTATCGCTAGACCCGACCCGGAAAATTTGCTGAAAAATTTACCCGACCTGGTCAAACTTTTAAAAAATCCAATCTCTGCGTTTTTCGAAACAAAAAGTAAGTTTGCCAAACAAAAAGTTCCCATTATTACCTTTACATGGCGTTCCCGAACAATAACAACAACCTTTCTGACTTGAGTAGTATTATGATTGAGGTTTCCAGTTTGTACCTGCGTCACTAGGATTCTGATAATATTCATCAAGATAAGGAGGTTCACCGCCAAAATTAACAAAATTGGTCCTCTCCTCAGCCACCTCACGATCAAATCGTCGGGGCTTGGAAAAAGCCAACATTTTTCGTTACTTTTATTTGGTTGATTTGTGATAATTATATCAATTACAATGGGGTCTGTATAACACTTTCAGCTGAGACAGAACTTCACATTCAGCAGTTTGTCAAAAAAAATTCATACCAGTAGTTGTCAAAAATTGTCCTCAAAACCGCCCAAAATTTAGTTTTGTTCAGGTCAGACATGAGCTGTGTAAAAAAATGAGCGGTAAAATCCATCTAAAAAAGTTTCACTTTTTAATGGTGTACTGAACAAATTTTGGGTTATAAATCAGGGAAATTTTTAATCAATATTTTAAATCAACGGCAAATCAGACAACTTAGTGCTGATCCCCAGCAGCTGAGTTTTTTTATAAATCACCTCAAAAATTAATAAATATTTTCGCCCTCTATTTTGTTCTAGGCGCGACCAAAGTCAAAATAATAGTCTTAAAACTTTTAAGTTAAAAGCCTTCTAAAATACCGTCTAGTACACCCTTCAACCGATCTGAGGTTGATATGAGTAAAATCGAAAGCTGATAAAATATGACTTTTAAAATTATACAGGTTTCATTTTTATTAGGTGTTGAGCAGACCCCAAAAAGAAGGCATTTTCTCCTTGCTATTTTTAATTGAACGCCAGACGTAGTCAGCAAAAGCATAATAATTGAAAACTCAACCAATATAATGAAATATCTTTTGGTTTGAGACATAAAAATTATATTTTTATTTCGAACATAGTTCGTTTTTATTTCGACGCTTCGGCTAAACAGCCATATTCAGTGTGGTGAACAGAGAAAAGATATTTACTAACAAAACAAGAACTTTTGCGAAAACAAATGATGCGTAATCGAGCCTCATGACATTGCCCTAATTACGATACAATATAATGAAATGCTCTTTATTATTTTGTCGAAGGAAATTTTGAAGAAAAAATAACTACTGCACTTACAATCCCCTTAAGTTTCGCTGAAGTTTTCATCAAGTTCCCTGGTCCGCTCCCTAACAATACACCCTCAAAACGCAGGCTGTACAATTTCAATAATCAGTCACAAAAAAATCCCAGGTTGATTCCCTGATTATCCCTTTATAAAAAAATAGAACTCTATCTAGGCTCGAACCCAAGATCTCGCAATGTTAAGCCCAACGCACTTATAGCCTATAAGTTATAGGGTAACGATGTAATATTTACAAATTTTCAAAGTTCTTGTCTAGGACTATACATAGGGTTTCCACCATTCGACCGATCCGCCAAATCGGTCGAAATCGACTTGTTAGAATTAAATATTGACCTGTACGAAAAACCGAAGAATTTTATAGCGCGTCTTATCATATGAATATTTTTTATCAAAAATCGATATCGATATCGAAATCGATCAAAAATCGACAAAAATCGAGTATAGTACTAGACAAGAACTTTGAAAATTTGTAAATATTACATCGGTAAGGAGCGGTGTGCGGAGAGGAGCCAAGAGATGTAGTACGAGATAAGCATAGTCTATACTTATCTCGTACTACACCTCTCGGCTCCTTTCCACGCACCGCTCCTTACTTACATATAAGCACCAGTCATACCACACCCTTGGTGTAGTACCCATGGTGGGTCGCAAGCAAAATGGAGAAAAAGCAAAATGGAGAAACTTTGAAGCAAAATGGCGAAAAAATCGTTGCGCTATCAAAATTCAGAAAAAATTGAATATCGCAATTTGCCCTAATCTAATGATTCAGATTATCACTTTTTTCTTCAATTTTTACTTCACAAATTATACGTAAATGTTGATGAAAATGGCCAAAAAGCAAAATGTAGAATCCTACATTTTACTTTTTCTCCATTTTGCTTGTTGTATTACCCCCGTTTTTAGCCAATAGGCACTAATTTTCTCAGCCAAAATAATTTTTGTAGCTAATTTGATAAAAAACAGAAATTACCAGGTTTTTTTGAATATATCATAATATAATATAAATTAATTAAATAATTATATACTATTTCTCATGGTTATGTGACAGTTTCGCTTTTTATTACAGTATAAGCATTTTCAAAGATTTCATCTGATTTGAACAAATTCAAGTTCAAAAACTATCAAGAAGGGAATCTAGAATTTCTAAAAATGAGAAAAAAATATAAATCAAATCCGCAGTTTTTATGCATTGTGGTTTGGCACATTTATATGGATTACCCGCCCTCAGAGTACAAATCCTAAATATTTGAATGATACAAACAACGCAAGATATTAGCACCCAATCAAAACCCTTGATTGCGGAATAGGCCGATTTCATTGGTCAGATTAAGAAAGGATCAACCAATCAAATGCTCAGATTTCGCATTTTTCAAATATTTAGGATTTGTACTTCCAATCCATATCGATCCGGGTGATCCATATCGATCATTATGCCTGGGTCACTTTAAGAACTTATTTGCCTGTTAAAAGAATAGGGAACAAGTTTTTAAAGTTACCCAGGCAAAATGATCGATATATCCTTTTAAAGAATTCCTTTACCCAACCGAAATGCATCTTTAAAATGACACTAACCCTATAGACTATAGCGCATGTTCGAATCTCACTAATGTTGTCTGAATGATTGTCTTAGTGATTGCTTTATTATCATACCCAAGACAATCACTAGGACGACATTAGTGGGATTCGAACACGCGATATAGGGTTAGTCTCATTTTTAAGATGCACTTCGCTTGGGAAAAGGATATTTACAAATCTAAATTTTTTAAAATAAATTAAAAAATACCAATTTTTTTATGTTGCGTAACAATATCTATTAAATTATAAACTTTTCAATCAGTGCCTTTTGTTAATCATGAGCGTCATCCAAATGCACATAATAAATCCTGGCATTCCCCAGCCGACTAGTTTATACATCCATAATTTTATTCTATCAGAGTTATAGACTAATCCCACCATCATGTACAGATAAATGCCTTCGACCAAAAGCCAGTGATACATTGCAAGCTCAAAATAGTAGTTGAGAAAAACCAGGAGACGACAGTAAATATTATTATCAGCAGACATACTGATCACAAAAGATGAAAAATAAATCATTATTTTCAACACAAAATTCGTGTAGGAGAATTTTACAAGGAGGATTTTTTTCTCAGTGAATTTTAACAAAATTTGCATAGATTTTCTTTTAACATATTTTTTGCGTTATATTTTATAACGCTCTGTACTACAGAGTATGTAGGCTTCATTTCTAGAAAATGAAGAACTTTTTTTATTTCAATCTGAGAAAAAAGTGCAGGTTTTTGCAAATCAGCTCATCAACACTTTTGACCAGGTACGCATGCAAACCGCAGCAAAATCAAGCTCACGCAATGACGCGTCATGACCCAAAACACATCAAAATCTCTTACTCACGCAATGACGCGTCACTCACTTATTTAGATAAAATCAGATGAGAAAATCTTCGATAAACCGAAGATTATCCTTCGGCCTGCTTTTTCACTCACGCGATGTCAGAAACGATAGTGACCAATCAAATCACACTATTGTCAACTTATTTCAAGAATTGTGTGATTTGATTGGTCACTATTTTCTCTGACGTCACAGTTATGACGCGATAGTGTAAAAGCAGTAAGTATTATCTTCGATACAGCAATTTATTGAAGCAATATTATGCGTCATTGTGTGAGTCAGAGATTTCGGTGCGTTTTGGATCAAAGAAGTCCAATATTCCGGCATTAATCGTCTGGAAATACGCAATCGGCCAAAAACCCTGGCATTTTCAGAAATATCAAGCAATTTCTTCGTAATACTTCCTCAATGGGCCCTTATAGTTGGAAAGTGCGCAATGGTTCGATTTTTTGAAAAAAAAATTACGGACCATTCGTGCCTCTCCCTGTATTTCGTTCTTTATTTCTATAGTCAATTTATGAATACAACGTCTTCTGATCAGAAGACCATGAACTATTGTGACTAATTGAGCAATATTTTATATTTTGACATCCCTAACAGAATTTGTTCAATTATGTGGTTTCAGTGGCTATTTATAGAGGGCTATTTTTAACTTTCTTACGCTCTCCTGGATCTCCTATCCATCGAAATCATTTTGAATGGAATTCCTCTGGAGAAACAGAATACAAACTTTGTATTACAAAGGACTTATTATTCACTTCCTGTCCTATCAAAAGTTCATTTAACGAACATTTGAACTTTTACGCACTGGGTGGTTTTTCAAAATTTTCAGTGGCTCGGATTGGAAATATATGGGTCTTGAATGACAATATTTAAATTGTTTGATCAAAAACCTTCCGGGCGATTTTTGACGCTGCCCGATTTATTTAAAAAAATTTACAGCCTCGAAAAGTTTGCATCTTATTAGTTTATAGGGTGTCCACACCGTTTCGATCATTTTTTTTACTTTATTTCTTGACAAATTCTTAGTATATCTCAAATGAATTTGAAAAATAAAGAAAAATGATCCGGTTCCGACCAACTTTTAGTCAGTTGTTTTAAAAATACAGTGTGCATTTTTTTCTCGCAAAATGAAAATTGCTGTGAAGGAAATAACAGCTAATAAAAAAAGTAACTAGTTGGGTTATATTTTGACACCCTTGCCATCGACGAAAACAAGGCTTTCAAAATTGAATCCGCCGAATTACGATTTTTATTGACTGGAATTTCTTTTATAGCAATTTTAATTTCGCAAGTAAAAAAACACGTACTGTTTGTGTGGTCATTTTGAGTTATCAAAGAACTTAATCGTATGAGTCGTTTCCATAAGCAGAAATGTAAACGATGTGGCACTTTTGTTCGGAAATGATATTTTACAAGAAATCATTATAAAAACATTTTTTTGAAGGAAGTTGTATGGGCTGAAAAGGCTTTTTGAAGGGCTCATAATTTTTTATTCCTTCATAACAATCTTGTGAAAATTTCAAGAATAGTAGTTCGTAATCTCTAGAAGAACTTAATCATCTCAATTTTTTCATATCATGTTCGACCAACCGGTGAATTAAGTTAACCACGAGCAAAATTTTTTTTTAAAAGTCGTATTTTTCACCTTATTTAAAAAAAAAATGAATTTTTCACAAAACAAGTATATTTTTAAAACGAAAAAACTGGTATCTCGTTATTTTCGATTTTTAACCTAATAGACTATTAGTAATAGTGCTTCAAAAATAACGAAAAGTGCCGTTTTTTGTCATTTTTGTCACTAATAGTCGTTTTTTTCATTAACGAATCCTTTTGTATACAAAATCACCATTTTCGAGGCAATTTAAAAAAACCTGGTATGTGACATACCGTATGTTCCGAGTTTTATATTTCAGGTCTCAACTTCCAGGATCACAATTTGAAAATTATTTTTCTAGCACAAGGTCATCGTTTCAAGTTTTAAATAGCACAACACGAATCCTTAGTTAATTGTTTCTGGAAACGGTATTCTAAACTATGGCCAAATTATCAACTGTTTTCGCGCAAGAGCAAAAAACATTTTCCAAGTTTAAACACTTTAAAAAATTTCAAAATTTTTAGGAAAATTTTCGAGATTTTTTTACAATTGTCAGATTTCATATACAAGCCACGTTGAGATAAAAAATCGTGAAATTAAGTTGACAGTACTACTAGTTCAGAAAACATTGACTGCATATACAACCCCTGAAGTTACTGCAAATAAATGAGATCATTCATCTTTCCTTGAGGTAATGAAAGAATTAAGCATGAACCAAGCTATAGTTTGCATTATAAGTGATGAGATAAGGTTCCAATGAATCGTGTTCCGCCAACACCGGATTGAACGAATAACGAAGAAAATAATAAAGGCAGTAAATAAACAAGTGAACGAAATACTTCTTTTTTGGGGTTTGAGAAAAGTTCATGTCATAATTGTAGTTCGTAATTTTAGAAAAATTTGTGATAAATTATATTATGTTCTTTTGGTTTTCGAGATATATTATGATAAGCATGATGATATGCATTTTTTTTAGAAAAACTAATTATTGATAAGCTTTCGATTTATTACAATCATTTTCGAATCAGAACTTTTTCGTACTGAGAATATTTTTCGCAGATTGGGTCGGAGTAATTTCGCAATAGTAGGCCTCGAGTGATTTGCAAACTTCTGATTTGAAATTGATTGTAATAAATCAAAAGCTTATCAATAATTAGTTTTTCTAAAAAAATGCATAAATTATATTATATCGATTACGGGGGCTCCTGGTTGTTTTTACTAGATTTTTAGCCAAAATTTGTATATAATTCGGCTTTTGAAAACAACTCATTTTTTATTTTATCATTCACAAGATATTTGTGCTCAGTTTGAGCTATCTAAGAATGTAATCGGATGAGTTGTTTTCAAAAACCGAATTATATAGAAAATTTGGCTCAAAATCTAGGAAAAGCGACCCCCCGTAATCGATATTGGTCCATTATAGTGTGAAAAATCCGGGTTGAGGGTAAAATGTAAAAAAAACTAAAATGCGAAAATCATGCAGTTATTCTCAAACGCATATTCCTTTAACACATTAATGATGATATATTAATGTGCGGGTTGAGGAGCCAATCCTAACACTCCTGGGCCACTACTGGGGCCACTACTGGGGCCACTCCTAGCCACTCATGGGGCTACTCCTAACACTCCTTAACCCGCACATTAATAGATCATCATTAATGAGGGATATAAAATTAGCTGAGTTTGCACAAAATCAAATTCGCTATCAGATGATATCAATTTGATATTATCAAATGTTAACAAAATACATTTTGATAATTACAATGCCAATTTCAGCTCTTTACATCTCACTTTTTTTAGATTTTATCCCTGACCCGAAAAATTCAAGAAAATTAACGAAAATTGAATTTGGTCAAAAATAGATGATTTTTATTACCTCGTCACTGACGAGTCGTCAGTAGGCTAGAACATAATCGAACGCTATTGATGGCCAGTTCACCGCAACTGCATTGTATGGGAAATGCGAAAGCGCGAAACGACTGCCAATTCGAAAAAAAATCGGGTAAAATATCCCTTTAGGAAGGAGGTTGTTATTTTCTAGTTTGATCTAGTACATTATTTACGTTGAGTAGTTCGAATGTACTAGACCAAACTAGAAAATGACAACCTTCTTCCTAAAGGGATATGAAAATCTTACTTCGCAAAAAAATATTATTTGGATTTATTTTTATAACAAAAACCAACACCTCGAATATGGTTTCCAAAGGAAATGAGTTCTGTTTTTTGCAGTTTTTACTTAAATCGTTGAAAATAACCTAACAATAAACTCATCAACAAAAACCTATAAGTGCTTACCCCAGTAGAGACCAAGTAATCAAAAATTAATTTAAAAATAAGAATTGATCGCGCTGTGAGAAAAAAAATTCGAGACGTTCAAACAAAATTTAATAAACTGAATTAAAGATGTCAAAGATATGACATACTGAAGAAATAACACTAGTAAACAAGCGCATCTTTTCCACATGTGGAGAGAAATTTTCAAAGGTTTACAAGATTTTACTCTCATCCAACAATATCATGTATACTCCTTTATGATCCTGTAATATTTCCAGCAGAGCAGCCGAAACCCCTGGAAATAAGTGATCTGTGGGGCATACACTTCAGTGTAGGCTGTTGTGAGTCGAAACATGTTTTTCTAAAGAACTATTATGTCTGTGCATTTTCAAAATTTAAACAACGAACTTATCGCACCGGTGCACCGATCTAAATACAATATATTTTCAATTTTAACTCCAGCAAAGCCTACTCTCCAGCAAATTTAAGGCTTATTTAATTTTATAAACACCTAACCTTCCAATCCATTCCAATTTTTGAATATACCAGAAAAAGTTATATTGTGGACACTTTTCTGTGTCCCAGGCAAGTTGCGAATTGAACAATGTGGATTCGTGATCTGTCAGAATACAGCTGATCTAAATATAATTAATTTGAAAGGTACAGTTGATCAAAGACAGTTAACTAGAGAATATTTGATTATGTTCAAAATTTTGGTCTAATTTTTTTACAATTTAAACAATTTTCTTGATCAAAAACAGAAAATATACACTTTGTGATTATCTTCAACACCAAATGTCTTTTCAAGGACATTTCATGAAATATAATACCTGCTTGTTGGTCTCAACTTTTTTTATTCTTTAAGGTGATTTCCTTCAAAACATAAAGTTCTTTAAGGGGCTGTTCATGTCTGATTTGCAATTTTGCAGAGCTAGATTAGGAAATCCAACGTCAAACTTAAATTTTGATGATGACACTAATCGTCGCATAGTCGTTACATGAGGTCACTTCGCAAAAATTCAAAACCAGACCATATATGAAAATTACTTGAAAAGTTGATTTAAAACATGTCATAAGTCAACTAAGATTTGTAAGAGAGCGATTTGCATTTCGATGTCTTTTGATCTGTCCAACTAACCTATGATTTTTGGCAGTTTTTTACGATTTTAAGCCTTAAAAATCTATCTCGTCCGAGGCCTTATTTCAAAATAGGGCCAAAAAATTTTAAAATACTCTTTGTTTTATGCCTAAGATTCGTGGGAAATTTTTTTCTCAAATTTCCATTAATTCTTGAAAATATAATTTTTCGAAAAAAATTTTGAAAAAAAATGTCCTTCGATTATTTCGAAAGTAGGCTCAAACGAAAGCTAGGAAAACACTGAAGATAAAATTTGCTTACGTCAAGCCGATATTTTGAAGTTTTTAGTGGTAAAATTTAATCAAACATTATTATTTGACTTAAGGAGATTGTGAGTGCAGTAGTTATTTTTAACCACGGTGTCAAATTCGGTACTAATTCTGAAAAAAAAACGCGAAAATTTAGATTTTTTTTGAAGATATAATCGCAAATACATTTTTTAGATATCCCGGAGCAATTTGGTGCAGTCTAATTGTCTCTAAGTCTTCATAAAAATCAGACATGAACACCCCCTTAATTACATTGGTTTCGTATAGGTAATCTTTACAAAAACAGTAAAATTACAAAAAAATAGTTGACAACACTTGCTAAAACAATTTTTACTAATTTCAAACTTGACGTTTCGGTATTTTATAACCATTCTCAAAAGTGAAATTTTGTTCAAAATTACTTACTGAAACGTTCCTCAAAATGATTTTGGCGTATAAGGAATCTTTTTTAACCAATCTTTATTAACTCCCGTAGTGTCTTTTGCACCAACCGTGGTGCAATGGCCTTTAATCGCAATTTAGGACCCTTAATCATGTAAAAATAAAAATTTTCAAAGTGATAGATCGACTATTTGGATAATTGACGTTTGTGCGTTTTTATTTCGAAAATTTTTACTGTATTACAGTACTTATTTTTTGCAAAAAAAATTTAAATCATCAAAAAAGCCTTTGAGCGGGATCAGAAAAAAATTCTAAGACTTTTTTCCCATTACA
>SCLH01000759.1:0-23843 GCA_004367855.1 Oikopleura vanhoeffeni | reverse complement strand
CTTGATTCAAATGCAACACCACGGATGGTGCAATTTGCACCGTGCAAAGACACTACGGGTCCAGAGATTGTCGGCCACTACGGGAGTTAAACATAAATTAATTAACTGAAGTTTTTTATCTGCCGCGACGAGCATTTTTTGTAGAAAACCATTCTAACAAAAAAAATTTATGTACAGCATGTCAAATTTTTGCTTGCGATTTTTGATTGGCGGAGGTGAGCTAAAGCAAAAAACTAAGATCGCAAGCAAAAATGTTGCATGCTGTAGAAAAAAGTTTATTGTAAAAAGTATCTTTATTATTATTGAGTAAATTACCGGTTCTGGATTTGTACAGTTTGTTAAATTCCATGTGGCCCATGTTGCATTTCCAGCACAAAATTTTGTCATATCTCCTCTTTGTCCAGCAAAACAGTTATCGAGGTGATAATCATCTTCCACTAACTCTCCAATACAACTAAAAAAAATTTATTTGTTTAAAAAATAAATTTACCCAGCTGTGACTCATATCCTGTGAGGTCCTTGCATTCTTAGAAATTATGTTCTTTTTTACCATTTTCAAGAAAATTATGATTTCAGTATATATAAATATTAAAATGAATATACACTTTTTATTTATATTGGGAAACATAATCAATTAAAACTTTTTTAACTTTTCCCTGCAAATACTAATTATATATGAAAGTAAGAAAAACGAAGTTCAGTCAAAGACAGCATAACCTTCTGTAGCTTATCTTTATATACAATTTTTTATTTTTTTTTCGTCATATCCTATAAGTCATATATCATAACTATTTACCAAACTTTTTCTGAACAAAACACAACATACTGCAATAAATTATTAAACAAGAAAAAAAAAGTGTTCGAAAAATTTCGTCACAAGTGTGAATATTTTGCGCAAAGACGTTTCCAGATTTTTTGAAATAGAGCATTTTTATTCGCAAAATCACACAAAAAAATGATGTTTTTATATTCGAATTGTAAAGCGATTCGCAGAGCTTAGAAAATACAGCCAATAAAGCTATAATTTTTTAGATCATCTTTAAAATGGCTTTAATTAAGCTTGATTTTTCTTGAAAATAATCAAAGATATTTAAAAATTTTACAACAAAGTTCTGATGATTTTAAAAATCCACTAACTACGAAACCTAAAAACTCTTTTTTTACGTTTAACGGTGAAATTCTCCCTTAATTGCTGAAAATAACAGAAAAACATTATTTGCTCAATAAAAAGAAATAGTCTCTGATAACTTTTCTGCTTAAAAACTGGAGAAAAACTGCTGAACCCCCTTGTCAGTTAATTTCTCACTATCAAATTTTGAAGTCATCAATCAAAAATTAGGAAGTGTTAAATATTCATTTTAGGTCACATGAGAGTTGAAAAGTCAAATATATATCTGATAAATTATTCTAAATTTAGCATTTTAATTTGTTTGTACACACCGGCCAGTAAATTCGTCGCGATGTGGATAGCAAAAATTTTCATCAATAAGGTCTTTTAGATAACATCCTCTTTCGTTGGTTTCCTTGTCCAGCACAGTCATCATTTTGCACTGTTATGACGATTTAGATATTTTTCGTTTTGTATTAATTACAGTTTTTAACAAGGGATAGACGGAGTCGATAGTAAAATGTATACAAAGTAAAATGTATAAATGTAAGATTTTGAATTTTGAACAGTCTTAAATAAATTTTCTGGAATTCAAAATTTAGCGAACTTCATACGCAATGGTCAGATAGAAGCTCTATAAAAACAAGCCAAACATATTTTTGTTTTGATGCATGATAATTTTAAAAAATGCCATTATGTGCTTCACCCTGTATTCGAAAATTTTAAAATTGCAAGGCAAATTTGTATTTTGATAGATCCATACAAATAAATAAATTTTAACACGGATAGACAATGGTCCGGACTGATATAGAAAGCGCACAACTTTCCGAAAAACCAACATGTTTTTAAAAACAATCCTCAAAGGAGCCCTTTTGTTGGCTAACGGTCCGAAATGCTCAATCGCCCGGAATTTTCTGGGAAAAACTTTCGGACGACTAGGCCCCCTTATTTATGTTCTTAAGAGCGTGGTCGTCAATAATTTGGGGTCAAGACAAATTTTATTGCGATGGTTTTTAACACGTGGGCAGGAAAGCACTTTTTGATCGTTTTGAAAATATTTTGCAGATATGTTTGCGACATTTCTTTATTTTCGGAAACTCAAATTTAACTTATGGGTAAACTAGACAAAAATCTCAAAAAAAACTTTCGTTTGGCTCTCTACAAGGACTTTGGTTGCACATTTATATTGTTTCTAAAGTCTTAACCGAGAAATCCTGGACATTATGCGCACTAACTGTCCGAATTGTTTAAAACTACAATTTTTTTTTTTCAAAAAATCTTGGAGAAGTAGGCTTTTTTCGTCAAAATATCACTTTAGTTTGAAGCTCGTTTCTGATTAGATGATTCATTGTTGAATCTCGATTTTTTTCTCAGTGAAAGATTTTAGTTTCAATGTATTATAAGGAAATACTTTTTGGTCTATCTATGCGTAATATCGCGCCAATTCGCCTATAAAAACTCCCATTTTTAGTGTATTATTGACGACCCCGCCCTTAAAAAGTATTTTTTAATTTAACTTTATATGATTTTTAGATTCCGGTAGATTTGTATTTTTGTTACTGTTTTAAGTTGATATCAAAATTTTAGGAAATTAAAACATGCTCAAATCTCAAAATAACTTCAACCAAAAAAATAATTATTAGGGAGGTTTTCCTTAGTAATTTTTTTTCAGTACACCCCAACAGTTTTGTCGCGATCATTTGAGAACGGAACAAGATATTCGCAAACGGATTTCTGCATCCAACAGCTAATAAAAAACTCCAAGACCAAAATTTTGAACCCAAAAAGACATCATTTTGCTATACTTTAAAGGGGGACTGGTCAGTGACCTCCGGTAGCCACTGATTTGTATTTCTTCGTAGAGTCACCCAATTTTTTGAAAATGAACCGTCGTGTACTCGATTATCCCCTGAATTTATTTTTAAATATAATTTTAATTTGTTTATACGCTGATTTTGTAGATCTGTACGAAAATGGTTATTTGGACTACCATGATACAATTCAAAAATATAAGAAGATCTAGTCAAAATTGTCAAAACTTTAACACGCGCTTCGAAAAAATGCAGTGATTATGTCAGGTCCTTGAATCAACGCCTTTTCGGTATACTTACACTTTTTTGAACCTACAAAACTCCTTATTAATTAAATCCAAAGGCTCTCCAAATTGTGACATCATTCGGGTTCACTAAAGATACACTAGTCATATATTTATCTGTGTAATAAATCTTCGCTAATAAATTTATACAGTTTATATTTAAACAATAACCAAAATCAAGTCTTAGACTAGAAACTTATAGTTCCACCAAATGCTTTTATGAATCATATCCTAATGATAGCCTATTCAGAATAGGCTATTCTTTATTATTATCTTTCTCGAAACCTTATCAAAGGATTAGCTGCATTATTTGGGAAACAAAAAATTTGAGTTAATTTCTGTATTTAAGTTAAAACTGGGGTAATTTTTCACGATTTCACTGCGGAAGTTAATTATTTAACAGAAAACTTTTACCCAAAAAAAAAATTTCTACAACTTTTTAACTAGTAAATAGATTGTTAGTTCTGCGTGCATCTTTACATTCAAAAAATATAAAAACTTTATTTTAACTTTATTTAAGAAGGTGCTCGTTAACTCAAATATCAAACTAAAACTTTTCGAATTCAAAAAATTCTGAAAATTTCAAACCCTTTTAGGTATTTTTTTAAGATAAGTCAGAAATATAAATTTTCATCTTGTCTATAAGTAAACCGACACAATTTTTTTAAAATGGTATTGAAAATTAAATTGAGCTTCAGGAGAAGCAATTGTTTTCAACTTCAAATCATTAGGGCCTTAATAAGGCCGCCTTATGTAGAAATTGAAAAACAGTTCCCAACATTTCACTAAAAATTGTTCAAAGATTATTTTGTAGGAAAATATTTNTTGCAGCGAAAGTATTATAATAAAGAATTCATAATTAATTTCAGCTGTACATCTTTAAAATAAAGTTCAGGCAAACATCTGGTTTTGTCAGAAAAAGTAATATCCCATCAAACTTTGATGATCAAAGAATTGAAAATTACGGTCAAATTAAAATATGTAAATTACCAATAAATTTTAATTTTCAAAGTATTTTGTAAATCATCTTAAAATAGTATTTTCTTTATGCTTAATTTGCATCCCAAATCTTAAAGGATAATTCATTTGAATAATGTAATCAATCCTATATTAATTTCATTTATTTTCAAATTTTTTAATATATTTTTTTGATCATTACGCGTGAATAAAGTATAATGTTTATTGTATAATGTTTATTGAGAACTAATAGCATGGTATTGATTCGCAGTCCTACCACACCAATCACGCCTCTCCCCTCGGTGTGGTAAATAAATAGAGATGAGATGGACGTGCGAAGTTAGAACTCTACCATTTTTTTAAGATAAGTCAGAAATATAAATTTTCATCTTGTCTATAAGTAAACCGACACAATTTTTTTAAAATGGTATTGAAAATTAAATTGAGCTTCAGGAGAAGCAATTGTTTTCAACTTAAAATCATTAGGGCCTTAATAAGGCCGCCTTATGTAGAAATTGAAAAACAGTTCCCAACATTTCACTAAAAATTGTTCAAAGATTATTTTGTAGGAAAATATTTTACTTTTGTGATGCATGATTTACGAAATAGTCTGTTTTCTGTGACGAACCCTTGAAAACAGTATCATAAGATTATTTTAGCACCAGAAAGTTTTAAGTGTTTTAAAAATGTGCTTGTCGTGAACTGACTCACACTGAAAAAATAATTTTTGAATATTACAGAAAATAAATTTTTTCCAATTTTTTTTGAAGTTTATTGACTCCACTAACTAAAAACTAATATAAAAACTGCACAATTTAAGAAATAAACCGGATCTTGGTATCAGTGGAGGCCTGATGTGAGTCGAAGGCAGCTAAGAAATAATCTAATAATTTTTGTCCGTATTCTTTCCCTCTCATTGTCAGTCTAAACTTTTTGCAAATACCCAGGAGATATATATCTAAGCAATCATCTAAACATTTATATTCGTTTGTTCCATAATTTGTATTGTATTCTTCATATTCGGATTCTGAGTTACTCGAGTCAGAACCTGAGATTGGATTAAAATACATTTTTTAACTCTCAGTCTTACAGTCACGTGCGCAGGAGACTACTGCCATGGCAGTACTGTTTTGAAAGACATAGTTTTCTCATATTTGAATGTCACAGCAAAATTTAAAAAGTTGTCATAATTTTTAATTTTACGAATTTTAACGATATTCGTTAGATCAATTTCAGTGAAATTATTTCACGCCGGAATTGCCTTATTCTCACGAAATTTTCAGTACCAGCAAGTTTATTGATTTAATACGCATATCCTTTTTTTGGACATAGTTTTTTCTTTAACCCTTGTGAGCATATAAAAAAAGTTCCGCCAAGGCACAGAGCCACAATGTGGCCTATACTGTTTGAATGTTGTCACAGAAAAGCTTTAGGCAGTTGAAATTTCAATCAATTCTGCCTAAGGAAGTTGAAAAGGTAAATTTTTGCATCCGACATTTTATATTCATAATTTAATTTAGTATTAGAAAAATATAGTGAGAAAAGCAAGTATACCATATACGTGATACACGATCGATAGTTGTCTTCAAAAGTTACATTTCTGTCGGAAAACGATGCACAAGTATCTGGCCTACGTCATAGTTTTGTCCGCTTTGATCTATATCATAAATCAAAAAGAATTTTATAAATAAGTCAAAATTTGATTGGAAAAATCATGATTTTTGAATAAAAAATCGTTTATTTTTCCTTATAAAAGCAGATTATTACACTTTTTTCTATTATTAACAAGTAAATATGGCAATAAAGTACAACTGTTGACAAATTTTGATCGCTTAAATTCAGTTTTATAATAATTCATGTTTTTAATAGGATACTTAAAGTTGAAAATTTCACTTCCGAAAAAAAATATTTGCCTCTAGATACCAATAATTTTTATTTTAACTGATATGAATGCACAAAACACTTTCCTAAAAACTGGCTAATCTCACATTTGTATTTTATGTCTAGTTCCGAAATAATTTTTCCGGAAGTGAAACATAGGCAAAAAATCGTAATAAATCAATTCTGGAACCAAACATTCGAAAAGAATTTCAATTATTTTTTGGGAACTAAATCAAAATTCTCTATGTGTTTGAAAGAAAATATTCTACTATCCCGTTTTTTGCCTTTTTTTGAATTATTTCAGGTATGCTTGAGCCACAATTGTGGCTCTGTGTTCACAAGGGTTAATCAACTGGTAAAAATTGTTATAAATGATCAAAAATATTCTAAATCAAAAATTTAATTGCTCGAAATTTCTTTCATAGGACATAAATATGTATTATTTTAAGAGCTTGACCTGAAAATGTATTTTATGTATTGTCAAAAACAGCTCAAAAATTTTCGAAGTTTATTTGTGAACATATTTGGATAGCATATGATTATAAAGACTTAAAATCCACAGGATTGTTTTGTAAATAAAAAGGTTCAAAAGGTGTCTGAAATGACGAATTGACTCCTAGATTCATTTTAGAGAACTCCAATTTTTCAACGTAAATAAGTGAAAAAGTTGAGGATTTATTAACCAAAAATACGTAAATCTTCGAGAAATATTAGTATCACTTTTCAGTTTTTTCATCCTGTTGTAAAAAAATGTCTTTTCGAACATATTCGACACCAAGAATCTTCGTCATAAATTATTTATGCAAAATTCAAGATTTCTAACTGAATTAAAGACATATATTTTATTTATTTTATGGGTCAGTTATCACTTCCAACCCGTGTTCATTTAAACACAAAAGTATATATTGACCCTAAAATTTTAAGTTCAGTTATTCTAAAAAATGTATAAAAGGCCGTGAATAACTTCTCGGAAAAACTAAATTATTTTGTTTTGATATTCAAAACATTATAGTTTGAAAAATAATTGAGCTGGAAAATTTTTCGATTAATGTTTGAAAATTAAATTCTAGGATTCATAAGTAACGAATTCAAATAGTTTTTCTATGGCTTAATCCACCTGTTTCGCTTGACATAAAAAATATTTAAGACATTTTTTTCCAAAATAACTCTAAGGGTTATTTTCTAAATATTTTGATCCAATTTAACAATATATTCAGAATTATTATACACTGTGCCGTTACCATAAAGTCTTTCTTCTTCATGACACTTATTCTTACAGATCTCATATGCAATGGTCGGATCTGGACTTCTCCCCATTTGCTGCTTTTTCCATATAAAAAATCTCTATAAATCTCTCAAATCCAGTCAAATTAAGGTTAAAATTCAGGTAAACTTTTTCCCCCGAGAAAAACCGAGCTAAAATTAGGGTTCACAACCTGTCGCTAAAAAGGCCTCAGGATCACTTCGTAGCGATTTGTACCTATAAATTGAGAAGATAAATAGATGACGAAGTATTAGAATACTACTTGAGATCCAGACGCTCACTTTCCATTACTGGAATAGTTGAGCTTTTTTCAGAGATTGTTTATAGGCAATTAATCTGAAGAATATAATGTGCCCTTCCCGGCGTGTAGAAAAAATTATAAATAAAATTCAGAAATTGCGAAATAAAAACATTGAGTAATTTTATGTCGAAAATTTTGAATTTTTTAAAGGTACTTGCAGTGATCAGTGAAATAAAAATGTTGGAAAATTTAGGAAAAAGTGAGCTTAAAATCAACCATCTGAAAATTACAATTTCTCTTATTTTCAACTTAATCCAATGAACCATTGTTTATCGAAATTATCATGTTTGAAAAAATTTGTAGAAATTATTATATATTATTTAAAATTTATTATTTAAATTTATTATTTAAGAATTATTCCGTATAAAAAAACTATGTCAAAAGTATTAGTTAAGAATAAATATACTTTAACATTATATATAATATTTTAAATATATATAATATATCAAATACTAGTACAGTATAATAGTGTGTAAACAGGAAAAATATTATTCTCTCAAAAAAGGTCGCCCATTTTGTGTATAAAAACTTGTTTTTAACTAATTTCTCAAGAACGTGTTTTTTTCGACTGTATATTTTGTATTATTTTTCATGTTACACACATATACGTACTGATGATGAATAATAATTCAAAGTGTGTTTGTATAAGTAATTTTATAAGTATGGTTGGGACGGCCGCGGCTGCGCATAAATCGAGGTCGTGGGTACAGATTCATGTCTAAGTCTACGAGTTAAACGCGTCCCATACTTACTAATCGCGAGCCATATTAGCAAAGGTTTCATAATCAACATAACATTTTCATACTTAAAATAATATTCAGCCGAATTTGCATATACAATTTAAACTAAGAAACAATTTTTTAAGAAATTGAAAGGCATTTAGATTGCAGGATAAGAAAACAAAACGGTGCGAAAATTAACTCCAGTTACACACAAAAATGCAATAATAAGATGAAATTAAACCTTAATTTATATGTAAAACTACCTCATATAAAACTTAAAATGATGGTGTTTTATCGCTCTGTCAAAAAAAATTATATGTTTTTACAAAATTCTTCTAGTTAAAATGGACTTTCAATTTTCTTTGAGAAAATTTGTTGGCCGTATAAGAAAAATTAACATCTCTTCTTTCTTTTCGCCTTACGCATTCTTACTGTAATCAGTAGTTTCGGGAAGTGTTTTGACTTCTAGAACATGCTCTATTTAACAGAGGCCATACACTGCTAATGTTTATAAAAGGGTCTTAGAAATTCGTTACGATTCTTTGAAGGGTCTTCCACGTGATTTGGAGTACTTTTAAAAAAGGAACATAGTACAGTAATTTGAAAAGATACTCAAATTACGTCAAAAAAATTCCAAGGCAACTTCAAACGTTTTTAAGACTTTTTCTCATTACACCAAAAGTCCGAATATAATCAACGGACAAACAATCAAAAAAAAAAAAAAAAAAAAAAAAAAAAAAAAAAAAAAAAAAAAAAAAAAAAAAAAAAGAAAAAAAAAAAATTAAGGTTTGAAATAAGTCATTAGATGAATCCTTATTGTGTTCGAAAAATAAGATCACGTGCACGTGTTGAAATATTATTAGTTCAAAAACTCTCAAATTAGTGGTTTTATTGCCCCAAAAAAAATTTTCAGGCGTAATTGATCACTATTTGTTAACTTGAACCAAAACCTTACTTCCTATTTGAAGTCACGTGATCGTTTTTGGACTTTAGTATGTAATGCGAAAAAAGCTTAAAAACTTTAAGGAACCTTTTCATTCTTTTTAAAGAAGTGATCAAGCAATTTTGAAAAAAAACCAGTACTATTTTTGCCACCTTATTTCTTGATATACGGTCACGTGATGATTTTTTGCGGGCTATGATGTTAATGGTAAAGATGCCTTAGAATTTTTATTTGATCCGATGAAAAGGATTTAATTTGATGACTATCAAAAAAATTTTTGCAAAGAAAATAAGTACTGTGAATACAGTAAAAATTTTCAAAAAAAAAGCAGAAACGTCAATTTGTTTCAAGTGATCGATAACTTATAACTGATCTTGTCATTAGATGATTAAGGTATGGTGGTTTCCTGAATTTGATGAATTCTCGATAAATATTAGCCGATACAGGGGCCTTGAGGGATGATAATTCAGATTACCCAGTTGTAGAACGTAAGCTTTCAACTGCGAAATAAAAATTGCCAAAACTTTTTGTGATTGACCACACCCTTCCACACATAAGCGGCACAAGAGCCACCTAGCCAAACGGAAAATCTATGTCCTCAAGGTTTGATTTTCAAATAACTCAAATTTTAACATAACCCTGATAATTAATAATTTAGTAATTAGTAATAGTATACAAAACTTTTGTTGCCGTAAGCTTTTGTCGATAAGTGATATATTGATTCTCGAAATACGTAAAAAAACCGGTCCGGAAAATACCGGTTCTTGGTCTCTTTTTAATCGAGAAAATGCTATAGTCTCCTCCTAGGTTAAGATTTCAAAATTACTCAAATTTTGACAAAAAAGCTTAGGCTCTAAAGCAACGGGGAGATACACTTTCCTTGGGCGTTTTTTGATCAAATTTCAGACCCAAAACAAAAAGAATATGAAATTTTTCAAGGGTAACGTGCTGAAAAAATTTCCGAAAAAAAATGTGCTTCGGGGAAAATTCTTTTTCGAAGAAGTAGGCTCGAAAAAAGGGGCGGAAGACAGCTAAGAGAAAGCTTGGCTTTACTCACCCGACGATATTATCGAAGTTTAGTGGTCAAAATTGACACAAACGTATTTTTGAACATAATTTGAGAAAAATACTTGGAAAAAATCGAAAAAACGCAAAAATTTCGAAATTTTTTTTTGTTCTATTTGGGTTGTTTTGTGCTTTAAAAACACAAAACGAATTGAATGCGTGCAATTTTATTGACTAGATAACTGGCAGAAATTGTACGGACCACATACCTTAAGCAGTCGTATAATGCGATTTAATGGTGTATGGCGACGCGTCGCCATAAAAGCGAAATGTCTACGAGTATATTTACTATTAAAAACATATTTCATTTCGCGAAGGCGAAACTGAAATATGTTGTTTAGGATTTGTCATTTTCTAGATAGTATTTCGAGACATATCATCTTTCGAGAACATAGTCATCTTTGCCGAGAACATAGTCATTCTTTCGAGACACCACCTTCGAGACATAGTCATCTTACATGAAACGAGAACATAGTCATTCTTTCGAGAACATAGTCATCTTTCGAGAACATTAGGTCACTTCGATGAAGTCAGGAAGGCGACGAGAACATAGTCAAGTGAATCTAGGCATGTGCATACGCGAACATGTTGTTTCAAATCAAATTTATATTGTATTTAAGGGGTATTACCCCCATGGTAGGAAAACATGATTTTTGTGTTTTAATTAGGGCAAATATCTTAAAGACTAACATTGTGAACCACAAGTTTGAATTTACAATGCTATACTTGAACAAATATCTTATATTCGCGAACCATAAGTAAAGATCATGCATGCTCGACGAGATACAGAACTAGCTTCAAAATAGAGTCATATTCTTTGACAAAAGCCCTAATTCACTCCGTGAGTTTGAGGCTAGGAAATTTGTTTCGTAGCTTTTTTAGGCCACACAAATACTTACGCAGGTCCTGTTCGGTTTTTACTGCACAGTACATATCGGTTTCAAATTTTTTTGATCGAATGATTTGCTTGTCAGAATAGACAAGAAACGTTTTTTGGAGCTGATTTTGAGAGTCTTGCGCAAAAGCCATATTCCTCCACTAGATTTTTTAGCAAAAAATTGAAACCAAGCATTATAGAAGTACGTTATACCCATAGTATGAATCAAGAGCGAATGAGTGTCCGCGGACAGCTTTACTATCAAAACGCCAATAGGTTTGTTTTTTTTTACTTCCGAAAACTGAACGTTGTACCCTACTTCTCTTACTGGCGAAATAGGTATAGTCACTGTAATCCCTCTAACTGCACTTCTTTCTTCATCTTCTTACCATATATAGATTTTTTTTAAATCATAATTATTAAGTCATGTTTCATAAAGTCAATACCAAACCTCCTGCCGAAATAATTCATACATTAATATTGTAAAACTGTTTCAGCAAAAAAATTGCCCTATATAAATGCAACAAAAACACAAGAATAAATTATAAACAGAAAAAAACAGTATTTCCGATATATCCATAAATTTGATCAAAATCAGAGACGAGTATATTCCAAAACAATGAAAAAGAATTTTTCTCACGGAATATGGAGATTAAATATACCACTTAAAGTGGTCCACTTTGTTAAAAAATGTCCCATATTTCAAGAAAAAGATAATGACATGAAGTTTTGATCATTTTTGGCTTGAGCATCAACGCATGCAGGTACCCCTTAACAAAATATTCGACGTGAACACTTGGAATACTGTGATTGTTTATTAAAGTTAAAATTATATCCAACATAAAGGGTTAAATTTGTATTTTATAAACTAAGTTTATCGCAAAAAATAAAAAGAGGGGTGTGCAATGTCTTAAAAAAACTCAAGTTTCTAGACTTCATAAAACAAAAAATACAGATAATTTTATAAGTGTTTATATCAAAAAACGTAGATGATGTTTCTAAAGTAATTATATCAAAAAACACAATAAAAACACGAAAATACTATATCATTGATATAATACACTTTAAAGTTGACTATGTTGCACGAACATGCTTAAATATTATAAAACATATTTCATTTCACGAAGCGAATGTCAATATGTTGGTTATATTTTTCAAATTTTTCGTAGATATAGTTATCTTTTGCGAGAACATAGTCATCTTTGGAGAACATAGTCATCTTTCGAGAACAGAGTTATCTTTCAGAACATAGTCATCTTTCGTTCAATATAATTATCTTAGCCATAGACTTGAGGCAGTCTAGACATGTTGACATCAAGTGAACTCTAGGGCATGTGAATACGCCAAACATGTTTTCAAATCCAAATTTGGTATTATTTATTTATCTAAATTTCCGAAAAATTATTTGTGAAAGCATAAAAATTACCAGGATTAATTTTCAAATATGCCACGAAAATGCAAAAACGTACTGATTACCGTAATAGCAGGGAAACAGTCAACAAGTTTCCAGAATCTTGTCGAAACTGCGCTTAATGAGGGGTACTAGTACCGCTGGTTTTATAGGCTTTTGGGCATTGAAAATGCTCAAAATTAATTAGGGGTGATAAAAAGTTGTTACACCGAAAGAAAATTTTCGTGTTTTTCCGAAATGAATTTGAAAAATAATGTTGTTTTAATTTAACCACTCAAACTTCAAAATATTCACTTTTGCGTAAGCAATTGTCTGATCAATGGTTTCAGTCGCTTTATTTTGAGCCTACTTACAAAAAAATCAAAAGCACTTTTTTATCGAGAATTTTTTAGTAATTTCAACTGAATTTTTTACGATTTTGATCTCAACGTTGCCGGTTAGGTTACATAAAATTTTAAAAGTGTGAAAAATGTTAAAAAAATCAAAAAAATATTGAAAATTGGTTCCAAGTGTCTTAATGGAAAAAAATTTTTGCTCTTGCTGCGAAAACGGTAAATAGTTTGGCGATTGTTCATAATCCCCGTTTCAAGAAAACTCAAAAAATAATTTCAAACGTGATCCTGGAAATTAAGGCCTGAAATTAAAAGTTCGGACACTACCATTTTTTTCTAAATTGTCTCGAAAATTTTCAGCTTGTATAAAAATTTGATTCGTAAATATATTCAAAAAAAACGACTTTTAGTGGCCAAAAACGCATTTTTCATTATTTTTGAAGCACTTTTAGGGTAAAAATTCTTAAAACAACACAACCATTTTTTTGTCGTCAAATATGTTCTGGGTGGAAAATAGAATCTTCAAAATTAAGTCAAAAAAATACAAAACTTTATAATTAATTTTGCTGGCGCGGTAAGTTATTTTACCGGCTGGTCGAACAGTTATTGAAAAAACTACATAAGTAATTTTTCAAGGGATAACACGAGCTACCATTCTTGAATTTTTGATAAGAGGGTTATGAAGGAATAAAAATGAGGCCCTTGAAAAAGCGTTCCAGCCTATAAAACCCCTTAAGAGGCGTTATGGTTGCTGGGTTTTATAAGGACCGTAGGGGCATTACAAATGTTCTATAATGACATGCGGTGTTAACAAAGTGTACTACCGAACCAAATCATACGACCAAGTATTTTTTCAAAATGAACTCAAAAAATTACGTGGCTTTAATTTAACAAACGAAACGTCAAAATATTCATCTGAGTAGCCAACTTTCTGACCAGTGTTCAGTGCTTTCTTTTGCAGGCTACTGTACAAAAAAAATCGAACCACTTTTTTTTCGAAAATTTTCTCGTGGTTCCTTCAAAAAATCATATTCAGTTTAAGGTTGAAATCCAAAAAACTGACCGAGTTTATTTTCGTATTGTATAAACTAGCTCAGATAGAAATAAATTGAAAAAAAAACCATAGCGGAGATAGGTTTTTCCGACGGATAAATTGCCAAAAAACCGGTGTTTCTGCACTATTCTAGAAAAACTAGAGCGGAAAATTTTAAAATTTGACCAAGAGTAAAGTTCGCCTACCATTTTTAAAAGTTATGTCAAAATTTTAGATAAATTTCGACATAAAAAAGTGATGAGGAGATAGTTTTACCATTTGGCTTGGGTCCTTCATTGGTGTCGCTTATGTGTGTTGTTCAGGGAGTGTGTGCATACAAAAAGTTTTGACACATATATTCACGCAAGCCTTAAAGGCGATCTACAAACTCGCTAATCTCAATAATATTCTTCGAAGCCTAGTTGCTAATAATTTTATCGAGAAAAATCAATTCCAGCGACCAGTTCCCTAAGGCGGTAGCCGTCGCAATCTTTCTAGGGTACTTTGGGGGTTAAAAAATTAGCACGAAAATGCTAGCGGAACACTCAGGAAAAGCATTAACTTATAAAAAAAAAAAATCCAAAAAAAAATTCAAATTTTCATTTTTTTCA
This sequence comes from Oikopleura vanhoeffeni, assembly GCA_004367855.1. Classification (NCBI taxonomy): domain Eukaryota; kingdom Metazoa; phylum Chordata; class Appendicularia; order Copelata; family Oikopleuridae; genus Oikopleura; species Oikopleura vanhoeffeni. The sequence goes on along the minus strand of SCLH01000759.1, from coordinate 9,243 downwards.
GAATTTTTCGGAGTATTTTTTTTGAAAAACATTGAAACCCACTTTTCGACCAGAAAAAAACTTCAAAATATCAAAAAAGCTGTCAGCAGATTTTTTAATCAGTGAAACTCAAGCTTTAATTTGGGTGGTTACTTTACGACTTAATCCGACGACTTTTATTTTCGTTCACTAAAATGCGATTTTCTAGAAATTTCAACAAAATATTTTGAAATTCCGCACCATCATAATACAAAAACATATTTCTCCATCTTTTCCCAAATTGATATACTGCATTATGAAATGTAACCTAGGAGAGCATAGATTTTGAATAACGGAAACTTGAAATAAGGCGAGTTTTTTCACAGTTCTAGAAAAACTAAGTTGGAACATTTAAAAAATCCCACCATCATATCACAACTATAAGGTTCCGTGCGTTCATTACCAAGTTGAGTGAAATCGTATACAAGCTCTAGTCGAGAAGAATGGAATTTGAAATGTGGTTAGTGAGCCTCTAGAAACTCGCCGCATGTCGTCACCAGGGTCGAACCAAAAAAATATTCTGATAAATTCATTATTGTAGATTAGATAATCTACCAAATGGCTTTTCTCAAAAGTTTCGAAGTTTTAGTATTCTGGTAAAGTGCGAGTACAAAAGTACATCTTTTGCGACCGCTACCCCTTAGGGGTGTGGTGATAGTGATTTTTGGATTTCAGGAGGCTTCGTATGCGTTTAGACAAATGCAGACTGGACATGGTTGAAACAATACATAGAAAGATCAATCTTTGGATCTTCGCAATTCCATTAGTTTAGTAACCACTTCACGACCCATTCTGGTTAACCGCGGTAACACGAGTCCCTCAGCTTTGGTTCAAAGTAAACAAGGATCATAGCAGCTTATATCTAGGGTGTCATCATTAATATCGACTAATAGAAATAATGGAGTTGATTGGTTCTGAAATTTCCTTGAGGTTAAATAATATATGTTAAAATGCGAAAAAACAATTATGAAAAATTGGGTATAAATCCTTTAACACCTTTGGGATTTGATAGATGTAGCTTGAAAAGAAGAGAAAGCGGCCTCAACATGAGGTGGCTAGAAGGGGGTCTCAGGAGTGTTAGATGGGCTCCCCAACCTACAGCTTTAAATTCACCCAAAAGGTGTTAAAGGGATATCGGAAAGTTTTGAAATTTGGTTAGAAGCGGAAAATGTCTGAATTTTTATTGCACGAACTGCGGTCTTTTTTCCGCATTTTTGCCTCAGGGCGTGCAGAAATTTGGTTGAATGCTGCCCAAAAAGGGTGTTTTCGACGGTTTTGATTAAGGCTTTTTCTGTTGGAAATGCACAAAAAGAAAACGATCAGTTTCGGAATTTTGTAAACAAGCCCAAGGGTGGTGAACATCTGCAGGAAGTACGTTTTTTCGAATTTTGAACCTGATTGGCCTGTACAGGCCCTGACCCTTAAAGCGGCATTTTTATATTTCAAAATCTGTCGCTTTAAGGGGTCATAGCGGGGATTAAAGGCGCTTATTGGGTCGGTCCATTTTTCTATTGAAACAAAAAATTCTTGGATTTTTTTTTTCAAGTTGTTGGATCAAAGACGATTTGGCTTTAAGCATCCGACCAATTAAATTAATTTACAGTTGATTGTTTCAAGCATTCAATCCTCAGTTTAAAATTTCAAGAAAATATTTTTTTAAGTTTCAAATTTAAGCTAAAAATTAATAAAAAAAAATTATATTTGCGTAAGAATTGCAAAAAATATAAAGTGATAGATACCACCACGTACTCAAACGTTTGGTTATTTGACCTATCTGAGAAATTACATCTTGCATACGCCGATTCCCCAAAAGCCCAACTGTAAACGGTATGAAACATCCTATTTACTTCTGAGAAGCACTTTGTCGTTAAAGGATATGGTTTGGCGAGACTACGGCGTACTTTCTGAAAAGGTCTAAAACCGATTAATCATAATTATTTATTTTTTCATTGGAGCCAATTTTACTTAAAATCACAGTTATTATTTCATAAAAAAATTCAAATCGAAAAGTGACAGGACGTTTGTTTTTCCGGACCTTGAGTAACTGTCAGGACGTTGAGTTATGCTTAGTGTGTTATTGAAATTACAGGTATCATCAAATACTTCTCAAATAAAAAATACTAATAATTATGAGTTTTTATTGAAATAAGATGTCAGATCTTCGGGATTTCTGGACTGTCAGAAAATCAGCCTAAAAAACATTACGTTTTCGACGTATATTAATTTCCGATTTTATGATATAATTTTGAAAATCGCTTTTAAAAGATTATCAAGAATACCTGAGACGCCCACTAAGCAAATAACTACACATATTTTGCGCGCGAAACTTGATATCAACAATTTTATAAGAACATCGATGCGCTTTAAGGGACAAATTTTTTCTCGAAAATCTATGGTCGCTGAAAAGCCGTCATAGCTATGACTCATAGGAATAGCGCGCTTAAAGGCGCGACTACTTTTAAGGTCAGGGACTGTAATATCGACAAAAAAAGTGCGCAAAATCGACAATTCTTGATTATGAAAGTGAGAATTAGAAAATTAAAATGTCACCAAAAGATCTTTGGGTGCGGTTTGCTGGAACGATATTAGCCAAACTTTTATTTTTGGGGTTTTGAATTTTTTTAATTTTAATTTTCTAATTCGGACTTATAGGCAAAATTGTCGATTTCGCGCACTTTTTTGTCGATCGCAGCCAAATCAGGTCGAAATTCAACTTCCTGCAAGATGTTCATCATCCCTTGGGCTTGTTCATTCCTGAAAAATGACGTTTTTTGCATTTCCACAGAAAAAGCCTTTTAATCAAAACGCTCGAAAAACACTCTTTTTCGGCACATTCAACCAGATTGCTGACCCCTGAGGCAAAAATCGAAAAAACAGCTCATTGTCACACTAAAATTCAGACAATTTTCCGTATTCTCACTAAATTTCAAATTTTCGGATATAAGCTCTAGGATCCTTGTTTCTTGTGAAAAAGCTGAGGGACTTCGTGTTAAACCGCGCGTTTCCAGAGGTTGTGGAAAGAGGTACTTAACTGTTAATGGAATCGCGATATTCAAAGATAAATCTGCCCTAATGTTATGTTCAGAATGTCCAGTCTGCATTGTCTTTAGACCGGTTTAACCGTACGAAGCCTCTGAAATCCCAAAAATCACTATCACCACCCCTTAAACTTTCAACATCATATTCCGAGTAAAGGTTAAAATCTTAAAAAGTGACCGAGTTTACTGTTGGTATTTCTATGAGCTAGCTTAGAAAAAAATGAATTTGGACATTTTTATCAGGAAATCTATCTCCTCCTACAGGTATGTCTTTTGTGTGCATTGCGAACAAAAAGTAAACAATTCGGAGAATTCTTATCCAAATTCATAGCACGATTCTCCCGTCACTTGCAGATTCTCTGTTTCCTCTAAAAAAATACATTACTGTAGGTTAAATTTCAAAATTTGTTCCAAATTTTTGCAAAGCTCAAAACAAAAAATAGCTTCATTGAGCGTTTTTGTTTAATTGTCGACCTCAACTAAAAATATGTAATTTTCAAGGTCACCTTGAAAAAAAAAATCACGAAAAAAAAATGTGCTGGCGATTTTTCGAAAGTAGCTCAAAGAAAGCTATACAGCACTTAAGTTCCATTAAAACTGAGAAAAAATCGAAAATGATTTTGAGATTGCCGGGTAAACCAATTTTACTTCAGTGTTTTCCTGGATTTCTTTTGAGTGCACTTATCGAAAAAATCGGAGCACATTTTTTATCGAACTTTTTCAAATTTTTTTTCGAAAAACTATATTTCGAAGTATGGATGGAAATTTGAGAAACCAAAGTTACTGCGAATCTTAGAAATGCAACAAGATTTAATTGAAAAAAATTTGGCCCTATCAAAACCTCGGAGGAGATGGATTTTAAGCTTTAAATCGCTTTAAAAATGGCCAAAAATTGTTGATGTATTGGAACCGCTAAAAAAATTCAGTCATCGAAATAAAAAAATTAAAATTTCCTGCACGTATAAGTTTGGCTTTTCTACATTGAAACTGCCCTTAAATTCATAATGCTGCTTAAAATCAGAAAATTATCACGCCTCCTTTTCTTGCATGACTTATTATTTTGTCTTTCGTTTATGGCATGTATCAGAAATTTTTATCTTCATTTTTCTTAATTTGTTTATTTAAAGTTCAAAATTATATTCGGAAGGGCGTTTACAATTTATGTTTTTTACGTTTGAATGTATTTGTACAAATTGAAGAAATTTAAAATCGCTGAAAATAACGAATCACGAAAAGAACTTATCGCAAAAATGGAATAAAATAGTTGATTTTCTTAAAGTGATTTCATATCAAAAAATCAGATGATTTTTCTTAAAGTTAATTATATCAAAAAATAGATGATGTTTCTAAGTTAATTATATCAAAAAAATAAGGATGATGTTTCTAAAAGTTAATATATCAAAAAACACAATAAAAACACGAAAAATACTATATCCTTTGATTATAAATTAATAATTCATACTAATACACTTTTAAAGTGGACTATGTCGTCGAAATGTTAAATATAATTGAATAAAATATTAATATTAATTAGGTCTCGCCACAACAACACGTTCGTCAACAAAAATGTATAATAATATATGTATTGCCTTTGAAAACGACTTATAAGATTATTCTTAGATAGCTCAAACTAAGCACAAATTAACAACAAATTGACCATTTTTATCGGAGCATTACTGAAATTTGTTAAATTATCGTTTCTTTTGGTTAAAAAAAATGGGGAAACAATGGTCTGATCGGAGCATTATTCAATTTATGTTCTCTAAATCATTTGTTGCTCAGTTTGATCTATTCAAGAACTTAATCGGATAAGTCGTTTTCAAAAGCAAGCATTACATAAAATGTTGGCTAATAAGGTGAAAAAAATGACCAGGCCGCCCCGTAATTGAAAAATGATATACATGAATGTATTTATTATACAGCCTGAGTTGTTTTTTAAATTGTCATTTAACCCTAAAGCTCCATTTCTTTATTTCTGGACCTAATAGCTAGTTTCTGACTCTAGGGTATTTATATTGTGTTTTATGGGTGGAGAGTAAATAATATTTATTTTAAGTTAGTTTTGGGGTTTTGTTTGTTGTTATTATTTACTAGGTGCGCGGTTTGAAAATTTATCCACTTGAAGTTGCCGTTCTCTTATTTTAAAAAAATTTCTATGTGCTATTTGTATTTCGCGAATTCGACTAGTTCGCGCAAAATATTTTTATTAATGGCACGTTGTTATTTAAATTAAGTTCAAGGACACGCAATCTGGAAATGTATGTTTATTGTGTGTATTCCAAACTCTTACTTTCAGTTCGAGAATTCTCCTTTCATACCCTAAAGTCCATTTATTTATTCTGGACCTAATAGACTCATTATGGAATCTGAGGGTATAATAATTGTGTAGAACGGTCGACCAGGCTGATACCCTGTTTAGTCGCCAAATCATTAGCCAATTATCAGCCTGTGAGCGTTATTAATAATATACGGTTTTTTTGGTTTTTGTTTTTATGCTTTATTCTAATTATTTATCAGTTTTCTAAATGCAGAGGTTTATTCACAAAAATTTATCAATCTCCTCGACGTTACTATTTATGTTTTTAATATTTCCATTGTCTTTCCTTACTTCGTAAGTATAATTGTACACTTCATTTATAATGTCCCGTAGCCATTTTTACTAACCTTTTTCCATCGCTATCCCGGTGTTGTGAGGCTGTTGCTTTCACAGCTCGCCTTTTTCCTTTACACCAGAGTCTAATTAAAGGACTCTTCACTACTAGCAGATGTCATCAGTCACCATTTCCACGTGGACCAATATTTGAAATCATCAAATTCGGTTTGACCACCCTTAAACAATATTTTAAGTATGTTTCTTATTTATATATTGAGTTAAGTTATAAACTTTATTTTAATTTTGTTTAATTACCTAGTTCTTTATTGTATTTGTTAGAACCGGTATTCATGCCAACATCTTGCCATGTCTCTTCAACAGTTGCTGCAATCATTTGCTTTTTGCTTGAAATTCACCTTCGCCTTTTGAAGCAATAAATCGACGAAGTTGTTAGAATGGGACATTTTGCTGTCCTTATTTGTAGGAAACTCGGTGATTTCTACAAATAAATCAATTATTTGGTTTTGGACGTTTGCCATTTTCTACGAAATTCATTATTAATTGCCTAAAAGAGCGCTTAATATATTCTTCAGTTTTCTATTATTCCTGGAAGTGATTCCAGGTTTTGACTGCATAAAAATAGTGTTGTGTCATGACTCTGTCCAAGTTTCGGCCAGCCATTTCCAATTTACCGAACGTGATCTCATACTATCATGAATGGATTTAAACCGCTTCATCCATATTTGTGTAGTATTTGTTCACGTGGATTGTGCCGCATGTTAGTATATGAATTCTCGGACGATACAATGAAATATTGGGCTTATGTTAACATTTTACTTTGATTCACAATGTAGTCATTACCGAGTTCTCGCCCTGTCAGCTGATTCATTCTAAAATGTTTGGTTTATTTATTTAAAATTCAGTTTTATTCTCAATAATTATAATTGAGGGTTAATCAGTATTATATATTTCCACTTTTTGGATTTTTGGATGTTATTCTTGCTTTTATTTCTCAGCATTTCACTTTTTCGACTCGAAATGGTATTATATCTATTGTGGCAATATTTTGTCCTTTATAAAAGATATGGCTCAGAGAGATAAGTTATCTCGCATTTAATTAGGTATTTGCATAAAAAACCATATTAAATCTATAATTTTATGTAAAATTTTCATTCTAGGCCATATGTATAGAAGGCTAAGGATGCCTCTTGTACACTTTTTGATTTTTTCTTGTGTTAAAATACGGTGCCAAAAAATCTAGTTTGCCCTCAATTAAGTGATAGCGGCAAGCATCCCCTATGTGTAATTTGAGAAATTCCCAAATCATGTAGGACTTAACAGGGTTTAATAAATTTTATTGTTTGATTATTCCTGACTTCGTTTCTCCTGTCCACGTGGGCGTCCCCTATTAAAAGCATAAAAAATTTTTATTAATTATAAATATTTTCATAATTAATTTTAATTTTTTTTAAATTGAATAATAGGTTTACTTAATTAATTTTAATCTGGTTTTTCTTGCTTGTCGATCTTTTTTTCACCGTTTTCATGTTGAATCAATAAAATTCGTTATCAATCTAAATTATTTTAGATAATTTTTTTCTTCTTATTAATGGGGTTTTACATTTATAATGGATATTTTTACAATTGCGAAATTATTTTATTGAATCAAATGAATCTAGAGCAAACGTCTATCCTATTCCAGTTGTTTCCATAAGGTGTCTCGTATTTAAACACCATTTCAACTGTTCGCTTTCCAATGTAATTGGACACATATGTTTCCGAACTATCCGTGAAGTAATAGTCTTTATGGGTACTATTACGGCCGGAATGCACCCAGTTAACTTTTTTGTCATTTTTAAGGCTTTTCGACCTTTTTCAAAGTAATATGTGTATGTCTAGTAGGCTTATCTGGTAATTAGTCTTTTCGCTTTCAAGATTATTGCTTTTCAAATATTTTTTATAATCTAGAAGGATTAATTATATTCCACTCTGGAGTTTTTGTTTTATTTTTTATTGTTTATCACTTCTTTTTTGAGGATCGCGGGTTTGTTTTTTGGAAGACCTTCATAGCGAGTATTACCATACGCTCCTGAACTATTTTTTCGATTGTGGTGTCTTCAGAAAAACCAATTTTCTTAAGGCTCCACACGTGCACCTGGAACCATAAACGTTATTTTAGGAAGGACACTTTTCTGCTTTTGGCTAATTTTATTTCCTTTCCATAGAATGATGATATCTTATCTATTGTCAGATTGTTTAAAAATTTCAGCGCGTTTTGTTACATGTAACTTCTGTAAAAATAAATTTTTTTGCTAATCTATTGGTAGCTTTTAAGTAATTTTTTGAAAATGCTTTACTCTATTTATCAGATAAGCCTATATCCCTAACAGCTTTGTAAAACCAGTACTGCATATTATTGAGTAGATAAGTTGGGATATGGTGATTTAGCTTTATACTTAACCCATTTTTTAAAGCAATTTAATGCGAGTTCCACTGTTATAATTTCCTATTTTCATGTCTCGCCATGTATTTTTGAACTATATATATTTTATGTTTCGATTACCGTTTCCTGACCCACAACGTTTTTATTCTAAATTAATGAGGAATTACAATTTGTTCTGTCTTTGAGTTATATTTTATCATTTTCCACTTGGGGAATTAAATAGTAGAAAAGATTTTAATTATGGTTTTTACGTTGTCCTAAAATTAATGTTGAATTCTAGATTCTCGCGATAATGTTGCGATTATTGTGAGATAACCAACCATCTTTTTGTACCAGGTTTTTCTCATCTTTGAGCAGTTTTGTTAATGTTTTTCTTCGTCTTGCGTTACTTTAATTCAATTTTAATTAATATCTTAAAATTTAATACTGATGATTTACTTTACGCAACTTTGTCCGTAGTAGGTTCATCAAGGGTTTTATATCAATGTTGCACATTTCCGCACACAGTTCTACCATCAAACCAACAATAAGTGTCTGGTTTATGGAATAGATATTGTATTCATTCTAAACGCATTAAAATTATTTATATGTTAATTTTTAAAATTCATTTATTATACACTAATTAATTGTTAGGGAGTAATATGCGGTTTGATATTGTTATATCCGACGTGGAAATACGCGATATGTTTCAATCATTTTTCGGCTAGTATCGTTGTGATTCGTGATCCTCTATATCCTCCTCGGACCTCGGCCGCGGAACCCGTCACTGTTACCACCGGTTTTTCCGCGTGGTATCCGGTTTTATAGTTTTTAGGTCTGGCTTCGTACGAGTTTTTCCTATTGCGCTCATAACGACTATCCGCGCTTACTCTTTCATAATATTCGTTTCGACGGGGGGGGAAAAACCTTTTTTTTTTTTGGACCTCCGGCCTCTACCGCCACTCCTACCTCGTCCTTCGTCCCCTAGTGCTTGAAATTTCCACGTGAGGGATTTTGTGGCTTGCTTGGAGATTTTGTCTCCTTGGCTTTTTTGGTGGGCTGTCTATTTATCTCTATTAAATTTAAGTGCCGCCGCCATTTTTCATTGCCTGAGCATTTTCTGCTACTGCCAGTTAGGTAGCAATAATGCGATTAAAATCCGGCCTGTCTTT
>SCLH01000758.1:253460-271769 GCA_004367855.1 Oikopleura vanhoeffeni | reverse complement strand
ATTCATTTTTCACTTTACTCTGGTTCTAATAATAATGACCAAAAAGCTATTGACATACGTTTCTGCATTTTGAGTGAGAACACGGACGAAAAATATGAGAAAATTAACATTAGCCTCTATTGTTGCAAAGAAAAATAGTTGAAGTCCTATAATATTTTCTATAAAACGAGTAAGGTCATTTTTTTGGCCCTTTGACTCTGACGTGCCTGCCGCTAGCGTGGTAACCATGGAATTTCAGCTCATAATAGATCTCGATTCGTATGAAAAGATCATTCGAGAATATAGTAATTTGGCAGAGAAAGACAATGAATTTGATGAGCTTATTATCAATATGTTTTGACATAACACATAACAACTTCGGAGTTAACCATATAAGTCATCAAAACGCTAAATCCAAGAGAGCAACAAGAGTAACTGTTATTTATATAATCAAAAAGAAAAAATGACGCGGTAGTATAAGGATATATCGAATCCCAATTTATACAAACCAATAGAAAAATTAATCAGGCCTAACAAATGACTTTGTCAAATTTACATGTCCCGATAATTCTTGATAACTCTTAAGAGGCAAACACCAGTTATAAAAAAAACATTATCAATATGTGAATTTGGGTACTAAACGACTGATTTTTTTGAAAGACAAGACCCGTTTGGTAAAAAAAGAAATTACGATTTTATAAAACACTGACGGCTGATTACACCTTCGATTTACCTAAACACTTACGAAAAGCGAGAGAGAAATTTAAAAATTTGATGAACATTGAAGAGAAAATTAACCCTGTAATCGAAATATCAAAGGGAGACTATAAGATATTTGTATATGAAAATGATGACAAACGAGAATAAAAAATAATAATGATTAGCGGAAAGATGAACTCTATTTAATTAATTGTAAACTGTATGACAACGGTTCAAGAATCATAACTTAACACATAAATAAGAAAAAAAAGCATTAGTAGAGACTTAGAATTGTTATTCACATGGACCTGGTTCCACATACTGAAATTTCGATTATTATACGAATTATAGGTAGTAGTTCCTTATGTTTATATATACAGAGAGATCATTAATTCGATAACCATTCTTATTTATATCGGTTAAAGAGTACGTCCTTTTTCCTTCGAATAGCTATATATAATGTATGTGACACAACAATACTCGCTAACATTAAACACGGTAGGAGAAGAGGGAGAGAATCGAATTTACATTCGTGGAAAACACATTGAGAAATAACTAAAATGTTGAGAGCTCAACAAAAACGAGTAAATTATTATGAAATACGAATTACAGAGTCAACTACAAGGGAGAAACGAAATGAAATATTATCACGACCTAAAATAGCGTCAAAGTACGTGCAGAAAAGCCGTGTTTCAGGATATATTTAGGAAGTAGTCTCGTCGATACATTTCAATCAAAACGGTTTTCATGTAACACACAAAGAATATTAGTAAAAACGAGTGTCAGCATAGAATTAACACATAAAACACTACCTGATAAAAATCGTTTACGAAACAACAGAATTATATATTTGACAAAAACTTGCACCAAATTATAAAAAAAATTTCTAAAAAGCAGTGTAATCGCAATTTTTGAATCGAAATATATCGAATCTTGAAGTATTGCTACATAATAGTCTCAGAGTTTCTAGCAAATTGAATTTTATGTTTATACTTAGAACATTATGAACAAAGTGCCATACAAATCAATTATCAAATAAGCTGAAATAATGCGTCGTTGAACCAGAAATTGACCTAAATTTATTTTCTATGTAATGAATTTACCAATTAAAAGAAAAACTACAGGAAAATTTAAGTAAGAAACCATTTGGATTTGAACGTTGGTAAAAGGGTCAAAATTTTGATAGAATTAAACAGTTAATTCGCTGCCATTTTCATGACACTTGGAAAAAAAAACATATAAATTAATTGTGATCCAAAATCCACTTTTATAGAACCGTAAAAGATTGAAAAGAAAAATCACGATAACGCATTGATGAAATATAACTCTTTATATCCGAAATTATAGTCACAACTATTACCGAATATTGACACAAGAAAAATGACATATCAAAATATATTGTCCATCGACCGAAAACAGTTATTTTTTGCAATAATTAACTCTATATGAACAACAAAAACAATTTGTGCATTAAAGCATAAAATATTTCGATAACAAATACAGAGCAGTGCCAGAAGAATTCTTTATATCAAAAATACCCAGAACAAATGGTGCTATTTTAACCATCACGAAGGTCTTATTTATATATAATCGTCATGTAGGAACCAGTTGAATTAAATAAAACGATTTCAAAATTATCAGGAAGTGCATCTTTGGACAAATACTCTCACAAAACATTTGAAAAATACAAAAATGTCTCTATTTTCTTCATGTGTCCCAATAATGAAGGCGATCAAAATTTCAAAAATTCGATGCTCCCATCTGAGAGAGCAGTCACTTCATCGCAGCCCAAACACCGCCTTGTTCAAACTGGGATAATGAAAATTTATGAAAATGGTTCAATCTATAATAATTGTTTTGGACATTGGTAATAGCATGACTTTAGAAGTTTCCCGAGATAATAAGACAAAGAACGAGAGAACCACGAGAAATTGAAAAAAAGTCAAATCAGCTCAAAATGTCAAACGTAAAAATGTACTTGCTTCGACTTCCTCACAGCAAAAACAAATAAAATTTGAACATTCATTGTTACCGGACAGTTTTATTTCAAAATCTTACGATACTCAGAAACAATTACTTCCAATACAATAGTTCAAATACACTAATACTTATTATTTCGTAATTAAATTTAAAAATTTTGTTGTAAAGACCGCAGAAACAAATTACCAATGCTGTATAAGGATATCAACAGAACACCACAACAAGAACATCAAATCACAATCGTGAAAACGAATCTGATTCAAGAGTATCGAAAAGTAAGTCTGCAAGCTATTAACTGAAACAAAATTGTAAAATTGAATTCCATATACAACTTTTATTGACAAACATCTGATTTAAACAAAAAGTTCAAGACGATTATTCGGAAATTTCCTAAAATTAATTTTATCAAAAACAATGTGTTCATTCGATCATCTAACTTATTGGAACTAGAAAAATAATAAACTATTATTAGATCAAATCTTAACTACTTTGCTGAGAAAACAAAGATCTTAAACTTCACAATGAAAAATTGAAAAAAAAAATAAATGTGTTCAAAAAATTCAGTAAACCGTAAAAAATGCTGGCAACTACAAATTAATTTGTCTTAACTTTAACAAAAAATTATGTGCCCAGTTTGTCTGTATACGTCTGAATTGCCTCCAAAAAAAGATAATTATATAAAAGGAGCAACATTGTCAAGAAAAGCGACTAAACAAATTAAGATAAAAAATTTAAATTTCCTAAAAAAAACTAAGATCAAAGAGAATATAATAGATAAATTATTAAAAATAATATATTATAATAAATATTCTGACATAAAACAAGGCCATTGAGCGTCCTATTTATGTTTTCACCAATCGTTTTGTAATCGCATGTAATCTTTCCTTCGAATTCTTCGATAATCTAGCTGGAAATCTCATTCCATTTTGGGTCGATATTTTAAATTAATATTTATTTTTTTTTTTTGATTATTTTTTGATTTAAAATTTTTTTTTTCTTGTGTCCGTTTGACAAATGTTGCTTTTATATAATTATGTTTTTGGAAAGTCAATTCAGACAGTATACCAGACAAGAACGGCACATAATTTTGGTAAAAGTTAGCAAAATATGAGGTTGCAGCATTTTTTAGGTTAAACGAATTTTTTTGAACACATTGAGTTTTTTCATTTATTATTGAGTTATAGAGTCTTGTTTTCCTCAGCAAGTAGTAAGATTGAATCTAAAATAATAGTTTAAATTTAAATTTTTCTAGTTCCGATAATGATCGAAATGACACTTTTTGAAATTAAAATTAAGGAAATCGAAATATCGTTGAGGTAATCAAATTGTGTCAATGTAAAAATTGTGAGATTCATTTTACATATTTTGTTCAAGTTAATACTTTGTACTTTCGATGACTACCTTGAATCAGAATCTGAATCCCGGGTATTGATGTTCTTGTTGTGGTGTTTGTTGATATCCTTTACAGCATTGGTAATTTGCTGCGTCTGTACATCAAATATTAAGATTTAAATACGAAATAATAAGTATTATGTAATTGAAACTATTGAATATTGGGATAGTAATTGTTTGAGTAACTCGTGAAGATTTTTGAAGAGTAAAAACGTCCGGAACAATGGAATGTTCAATTATTATTTGTTTGCTGTGAATGAATGCGCAAGTAATTTCGTTGACATTTTGAGCTGTTTGACCTTTTTTTTCCATTCTTTCTGTTTTGTTCAATTTGTGTTATGTAATTCTCGAAAAACTGTTCTAAGATCATTAACATAAACTCCAAAATTATTTGTGACATTCAAAATTATCAATGATCATCAGTTGAACAAGGGCGTTTGGCTGCAGGAAGTGACTGAGTTCAGATGCGGAGCAATTCGAATTTTTGAGATTTGATCGCGATTATGGCCATTGAAAATAGAGGACATTTGGTATTTTCAAATGTTTTGGAGGTTTGTACCAAAAATGAATTCCTGATACATTTGAAATCCGTTTCATTAATTCAACTGGTCTACAGAGATATTCAAATAGACTGTAATGGTAAATAGCAAATTTGTGGTACTTTTATATAAGAATTGTTCGCAACTGCTTGTTTTTTTGAAAAAATACTATTAAGCCAAATTGTTTTTGTCATGTATCATATTTAAGAGTAATTATGCAAATAACTGTTTTCTGGTCGATGGACAATTTTTTGATATGTCAATTGTTCTGTTGTAATATTCGGTAATTTGACTATATATTTCGGGTATAAAAGAAGTTCAAATGGTTCGATATTGTTGCGGTATAAAAGTGGATTTGGGAATCAAATGATTAATTTATAAGTTTGTTTCAAGTGTCCATGAAAAATGTCAGAGATTAACTGTACATTATAAATTGTACCAATTTAACCACGTAGGTTCAAAAGAATCCAAGGTTTCTATAAGACTTAAATTTTGTAGTTTTCTTTTAATTTGGTAAAATTCATTCATAAAAATTTGGTCAATATGCTGGTCAAACCGAACCATAATTTTCAGCTAATTTGATAACTGATTGTTGGATTTGTTCATAATGTGAATTAAACTAAAATCAGAATTTTGCTAGAAACTTCTGAGCATATTAAAAATGTAAAATTCTTCAGTTCGATTTTCGATCAAAAAATTTCGCGATTACACGCTTTTTAGAATTTTTTAATAATGTCAGTATTGGTCAAAACATAAGTTCTGCTGTTTTTAAACCGATTTTATATCAGTAATGTTTTAATGTTGTTTAATTTCATAATGTGAACATCGTTTTTAAATGTTTTGTGGTTCAATGAAAACCGTTTTGCATGAAGATGATCGACGAGCTCACTTCCTAAATATCTGAAACACCGAGCTGCAACGATAGCTTTGACGCTTAGTCGTGAAATATTTCTTTCGTTTCTCCTTGTAGTGACTCTGTAATTCGTTTTCAATATAAATAGATTCTCGTATGTAGACCCACACATTAAGTCTCAAAAGTTTTCCAACTGAAGTAATCGGATTTTATTTTACTTGTAATGTAGGACGGTTGTTGTGCACAAAACATATGTATAGAATGGAAAAAGACTCTTCTTACCGTTAATAATAAGGACTACATGTTCGAAATAATGAACCTTCTGTATTATAAACGTAGACTACTCTCATAAATCTCCGCTATAATATCAGAATTCAGTTGTGGACTCCCATGAAAACAATTCTATTAATCTACTAATGCTTTTTTTTTCTTATTGTTAAGTAATGATTTTAAACCGGTGTACAGTTACAATTAAATTAAAATAGAGTTCAATTCCGTATCAATTATTATTTTTATCCGTTTTCATCATTTTATCAATGCTATAGTCCCTCTGTTTATAGGAGAGAATAATTTTTCTCATTTCAAAATGTTAAATTTTCGGTTTTCCGTAAGTTTTATTAGGTAATCGATGTATCAGCGTAGTTAAAGTAATTTTTTTTTACCAAAAGGGTTTTTTGTCAAATCGTCGTTAAGTCCAAATTCAATTTGATAATGTTTTTTATTAACTGGTTTGCAATTCAGTCATTTGTAGCCTGATTAAATAATGTTCTTTGTTTATAAATGGATTCAAACTTTTTCTTGTTTGTTCAATAAATAAGTTAAAAGAATCATTGAATATGACCGATTTTGATGAGATATAATTACTCCGAGTGTTGGTAATCAAAAATATTTGAAAAAATAAGTAAAAAGATTCAATTTTCCAGATCTCTCAAATTATATTATCGAATGATTTTTCCATCGATCGAGTCCTATTATGAGCCTGATCGTACCACTAGCTGCAGCCAACGTCAGGAGTCAATGGCGTGCCAAAAATGACTTTCTCGTAGTTTGAAATGTTTTGGGCTTAACTTTTCTTGCACAATGAGCGCTGAAATGTAATTCTTCATATTCGTCCTCTTCTCCAGCAAAAAACCGTGTAGTCATCAGCTTTTTGCATCATTATTATAGAACCAAGTAAGAGCTGAAAACATGAATTGCCATGCTTCAACCCAAGAAATTGCAGAAACAAAATTCGGGGCGCAAATTCTGGACAAATTATTTTTAGCAATCGGCTTTTTACACTGCAAATGCGATTTAAGCTAACTGGCTGTTTCCACAGTTTTTGAAACAGGGTATATTAGTCTGTCACGTTTAACTAGTATCTTACGGTGATTATCCTATCAAACAATTTTTCGCTTACTGATTCGTCACTTTTTTCCTTCGCGTATTTTTTCAAGATTTTTATTTCAATTTTCTTCAAATATGGTTGGTACAATTTGCTTTAAGATGACGTCTAAAATAAGGTTCTGGTAAGGATTCTTCATCATTAAATTCAATGATTGATGACCTTCGCGCTTACGATCCATACCATGTCTCATGGTGTATTTTTCTTCCATGATCAGATTCGCTATTTGACACATATAACTAAATTATCGTTTATTATGGTGATTAATCGGCCTTAAATTTAAATTCGGTCATCAACAATTCTCATAAACTTATTTGATACCTGGATCTCATTGAATCAACATTGACCGGCATTCGATATACAATCCGGCACTTCTTTACTTATAATCCGATTTTACGCTTGTTAGGAGTCCTAATCTCGATTATCTCTAAATCACATTTTCGGCGTGCTTGGACACAATAACTCGTTTGTACACTGAAGGGTAAACACTGCACGGTATGCATGGTTTTTTAGCCATATACTTTAGTGTTTCTTTTAATTTTCAAGTAGTAACCAATTCAAATTCTCTGAATTTAAGTCCACTGTAAATATTTTATCAAATTTAAATAGTATTAAATATTGGAATTTGTAAAAAAAGCGTAAATTGCACGCCATATCGAAATACTACCCAGCTTAGGGTTAATTTCTAATTACATAAGACGCGACACTTCTAATTAAAACTTCTGCAGCTTCCAAAAATTGAACTTTAATTTAACCTAGAAATGTAAACATGACCTTTATATTAAACGATTGTCGAAACGAGTTGAAAAAACAATGCTTATAAGCAATTCAAATCCGTAAAAAGCTTTTTTAGCCACCAAAAGATTTAATTGCATTCTTCAACCCAAGAAATTGCAGAATCAAATTCGGGCGTAAATTCTGGCAAATTATTTTTAGCATCGGTTTTCACACTAAATGCGTTTGAGCTGACTGGCTCTGTTTCCAAGTTTTGAAAAGGGAAATTTAGTCTGTTCACGTTTTCTACAGTATCTTTTGGTGTTGTTAATCTATCAAAAATTTTTGTTACTGATTCGTCACTTTTTCCTTCGACTATTTTTCCAGATTTTTTTTCAATTTTCTTTAAAATTGGTTGTACAATTTTGCTTAAAGTTGACGATCTTAAAATAGGTTCTGGTTTAGGTTCTTCATCATTCAAATTTAAAATATTAATTGACTCATTTAGGTCCATAACCATTTCATGTGTAAAAATCACTTTTTGGACCGGTATACCGGCCGGTCCGGTCATACAAAAAACTTTTGACACCATTTTTTGAAAATTTCAAACAAATATCTCTTAGAATCCGAAGTTTGAACTCAATACGAATTGCGGCTAGCTCAGGACTAACGTTTGAAAATCAGTAAAACTCGTCGGTTACCCCCTTAAGGAGATAGTGGTTCCTAGATTTTTTTCAGTTATTATGTCATAAAAATGCACCAAATCGATTGTAATTCATTGAAAAACCAAATAACCTGAAAAAAACAAAAAGAAAACATCGAAATTTTGGGATTTTTCAAATTTTTCTAAGTATTTTTATCTACAAAGTCGATTAACTTTAAAATATTGATAAAACTTTGTAATTTAATTGACAGTTATGAAGACAGTGAAAGAAGAACTTCAACTTGAGACCACTTTCGATTTCATCTGACAAAGAAAATTTAATTCCGGTCTACTCAAGTGACAAATTCTAGAGTTTTACGCACTGTTATCAAAAATTCCAAATCTACAATTTGTTTCGGTTTTCATTATCTCACTTTTACAAAAATTAAAAACCAGGGAGGAGATATGTTTACAAGGACGAAAATGATCAAAATCGGCGGTTTTCAGGCATTCTAGAAAATGTGTGACGAATTTTAGAAAAATCAAAACCTAAAATCTTTAAGTTTACTAAGTTCCTATTTCTGTAGTGAATATCAAAGCTTTTGACTAAAAAACCAGGGACGAGATAGGTTTTGAAATATGGGAAGTGTGCCGTGTTACAGACATGGTAGAAGGAGTGTAAGGCCGAAAAAAAATTTTCGTCAGTCTGATTTTTGAGATTAAGGGGGTATATCTGGCAGATTTGACATATTCACGGTTATATAATCTGAAAACTAAAAGCTTATGAGAAAAAACCAAAACGCTTATTTGTAGATCTATTCTCAATCTTGCGAAAAAGTACATCACAAATTATGTTTGACCATTCCACCAATAGGTACAGTATCGTAACAAGGTGACTTTTCCAAACTGCAAAATCTATCTCCTCCCAGACGGTATATCAAATTGAGCTCAAATTTTCACAGATAACGTAACGGTAGTATGTCAAAATTTAATGAAAAGCTTTTTTTGATCCGGTGACTAAACAATTCCAAAACGCCAATTAACCGACGATTTTTAACAATTTCAGACTTCCAAATCTATCTCCTCCGAGGATATATTTGAAAAATGACTCAAATTTTTAACAGTTATTCCTCAGAAAATATGTAAGAGATGAAGAAAAGCTTTTTTGCAATTTCGAGCTAAAACTCGAAATATGATTTTTTGGTCATTTTTTGAAAAATTTTCGAATAAAAAGTACTTCGATTTTTTTGAAAGTAGGCTCAAAAGAAAGCCAGTGAAACACTGATGAGAAAGTTGGCATACGTCAAGTCGATATTTCGAAGTTTAAGTGGTCAAATTCGAGCAAACGTTATTTTTTAACTTCATCCGTAAAAAAATACTCAAGAAAAAAAATCGAAAAAATGTGAAATTTTTTTTTGATGATTGGGTTCTTAGTACACTAAATTATCACCCCGTATCAATTTGGAGCATTTTAAATGCCTCTCAGGCCTTTATTCAATCAGACAGATATACCCCCACTTATTGTACTAAATTGTACCAATCCTGGTACAAGCCTTTTTCAAATAATCATAAAATCACTATCACACATCTGATCTTAAAGTTACGACTTATGAAGAAAGTTCTAACAAATATCTTCAAACTTGTCTTTTTAAAGTAGTATTTTTTCAATTTCAAAGGGCTCAAAACCGACACTCTTTCAGCGATAAAAGTCACATTTTCTATATTTCTGTCTATATATCAAAACTCAGACATTTTCAAATTATGTATTTTATTTACATATGAAACATTGAATAATTACCTAACGAAAGCTTTTTTAAAATTATTTTCTGATAAGTATTATAAGAGTAACAAAGTTTCTTGTAAACTGTCATTTTTCAAAGAATTTCACATCTTTTCTCTAAGTTTTGTTTCGCTCAAATAGATTCAAACAAATTGTTTAAGATTTAGTTTATGAAATGACATTTTTGATTATATGTATTTTTAAACTACAAATGTATATGGCTGTAAATGGCTCTAAAAAGCACAAAAAGGCGCAATTAAATTGGTTCGATCGGTTCGATCATATAGGGATGATTTCAGTCAGCTGTGAATCTGAATTGAACTTCTGTTTTACGCAGAGACCGAATATCAAGACCGAGACGATGTGTGTGTGTTGAACACACTGTGTTCATTAAAAAACAGATTAGAATAGAAAATATCTAAAAAATACTAAATTAGAGGTAAAGCTGCGATTGATTAACTTCAAAAGAGATAATTTTTAATAGAGAAATATTTATGGGTAGGTGAGGTTAAATCATTGTTATATCCGAGTTTTACCAATCAGACAGTATGAATCATACTGTATGATTCATAAATTATATTTGCTACTATTTCAAGTTGTTTTTTTGTGACTTTTTAAATTTCGGCCTACAAAACTTAAAATCCCATGTGTTGACAAAGTATGAGTCTGATTTGATTTTTTAAAAAAAAAAATTATTTCTTGAAAAATTCTGCATCAGTGAGGGGAGTTTAAAAACATTATAATGAATCGTTTTATGTCAATCGTCAGTTTTGTGAAACAAAGGTGTTCAGAAAAAAACTTTTTTTCGTTATTTTGAACGCTCTCATTTGACAAAAGAATATGCCATGACATTTTAATTAACATAATCTTAATCCTCGTTCAATTTTATATTGTCTCTGACATTTTCATACTTGACTTCTACAGCCATTTGTATGAAGCGATGCGATTTAGTTATAAAGTCGATATTTGAAAATTTCAGACAATTTTGTATAATCATAGTGAATCGCATGAAAAAATTTTAAGTGGTTAAATTCTACATCGAATTCGTGGGTCAAAAAAATGCACTTTTTTACAATATTGTACGATTCGTGTGTAATGGTGTTAAGGTGGGATCTACAATATTGTATGTTCAGAACTACCGAGATATTTTCCTATTTCGCGCATGATCACCTTGAATTAGGAACCACAATCCCCTTAATTTCAATTTATTTTTAATTAATTTTTACTAATTATAACTTTAGTTTCGGGAAGTATGTTTCAGAATTTTTCTGAAAACAGTTCTCTTGGGTTTTTCTTAGGAAACAACAGTGGAAGTTCAATGTTCAGATACCCCTTAGATGGAGCAACCGAAAAAAAAAGCGACCTTAGCAATAAACATGCAGGAACTGAATCCAAATTTGTGGTAAGTTTTCAATAATTTATGAAATTTTTGTGAAAAAAATTAATGAGACTAGGCTGTCAGACGAGCAAAAAACTCAGAATTTAGTTTTTTTTTGAAAATTATAGCGAGTAATTTTTAAGGGTGGAAATTCAAATCAATCGAAATCGCTCAGTCCGGCATGCCGCGGCAAAGCTTTCAAAGATGTGATTCACATCATGTGAAGGCAAAGGATTTCATCGTAAAGAATCTATACATACAATGTCCTCAGTGTGAATGGCTTTTGAAAAAAAATAATAACCAACGGTTGGTTACCAACCTACAATGTCCGGTTTGTATTCTGTATAATAAAAACCGATCCGGTTCCGCGAATCAGAACTTGAAAATTTTTCGACGCATGATTACGTAAAGTTCGCCCCCCGTCGCGGCCCGTTCTTATCAGGGCCAAAAACTCACCATTATCGGGAATGACGTTTACACTGAGGGCACTGTACAGTTCAATTTGTACTAGTTCGAAACGAAGCCCGTTCTTTCGAGGATGTACTTTTTTTTTTATCTTCGAAAGGATTTTATTTTACATCCTACTCGTAAACTCTTGAACCGTTACCGCGTTGATGAGTATAAAAAGTATTCTTGAATATTCAGCCAATCATGGGACAAGATATCATGGGCGAAACACGATCGCTATGCTATACAGCAATGAGGAACTTCACCGATAAATCATTGGAGGAATTAAGAATGGATGATTATGTTGCAGGCAGAAAACGAACACAAAAACGATAAGAATGAACTAGACTGGGAAATAACCGTCCTTGATTGGCCGACAGGCGGCCTGTACACTCATCAGTCTCTTTAAATCGCTATCCTGCACCACATTGACATTTCTCTCTTCGTTTTTGAGTTTTTATTCACTCGGAACAGAATTTAATATCACGACAAAATCATCAGTGCGTGTTCATGATGACTTAAAATGTTCAGGTTTCTGCCATTTTGCAATCCTGCAGATTTTTCTAATTCACAATTTTGAAAATGTCGAAATTCTGGGAAAATTTTACACAATTTTTATGGCTGAAAATTTTCTATCAACTGATCATAATTAAACAGAAAACATTCTTAAATGCTACTTAAATGCTACTTAAATTTCGTGGCCAATATATTCTTGAGATAAAAAAGTATAGAATTGATCAGGTTAAAGTACCATGCGAGTTAGGTAAGATCGGCAAAAATCGACCAACAAAGATTTTATTTATTTTCGGATCACTTTTAATTTATGTGCTGAAATCAACTCAGTAAAAGTCCGGAAACAATTGTGTCCCATTTCCCAAAAATCAGTCTCGGAAATTTTGAAAAGTTTTTTCTTATTATTAAACTTAAACTTTTTTTCGAAAAATTGAAAAATGTCAATTTTGATGATAAGCAATTTCAAAAAAGTTTTTGATTCTAACAGGTTTGCAAGTAATTTTGAAAAATTTGATTACCAAAGTAATTTATTCGTAATTCTCTACAACAAACTATATCCCTTTAACTATATCCCTTTAACACCTTTTGCTTTATCTGATAGATGTGGGCTGAAAATGGCCTCATGAGTGGCTAGCAGGGGGCTTAATTACTACAATAAACTATAAATTAACTTCGGCAAGCAGAATTTACGTTGCCGTTCCTATATTACTCGTGGAGCAAGATTATAAAAAATTTAAAATAAAATTAGTCAAGAAGTTCGACTCAACCACAAGAATCACGGCGAAAAGTGAAGGCTAAGAAAACAATCATCCACAGTGTTGAAGGGAGTACCTCCTTAGGAGTGTAACGCCCTCACTGCGAAGAATGCGCTAGAACAGCAAATTTTGCGATTCGTGCTCTGTATTTCAAACTTGTTGATCATCATTTCTGAACAATTTATTCAGATATCGGTTCTTTGGTTAAAATATTTCTGTTAAAGCAGCTATAATAAATTTTTACTCAAAAACTTCATCAAGTACTCCAGGTTTTACTTTTGTGAAAAAACCTGAAAATCGAGAATTTGTTTGTGTTCACAAGAACTAGTTTGGGTGCTTCAAAGATTTGCGGTGTTCACCAGAAATTTCAATTTAAGGGGTATCCCGGGTAAAAGTATTGTAGCCGTCATTAAAAAAGACGATTTTGTGGTTAAGGGGGTAGTCGTCGCAAATAGATTTCGCTTAAAAGTTGAGCATAATTAATTTTGTAAAATATGAAAGTAAAAATAATGTAAAATTTTTTTCCAAGCAAAAAATATTTGTATGTAACCTGAGTGAAGCTTCCAAAATGAAATTGAATCGATATGCGCTCAGGGCAACCAAAATCAGCCATTTCGAGCAGGACATATTGTTAATACAAGGGATGGGTAGGTCGCCAAAATTAAATGAATAAAAGATATAAAAATCTAAAAAGTTTTTAACTTTTTAACTAGAGTCAAATTTAGGTAACTTACAAAAATAAGAAATATACGCTCTATAACAACATTGCGGCTACAAAGAATGAAATGTGGAACTCAGTTAACATACTCTGAATGTCACTTTTTTGGAGTGACCTTTGGAATCACAAATAGCGATCATACAATCACTTTTTGATATAACCTTTCTTTGAAACATTCACAGAACAAACTACTCAAATTCAAAAAACTCATACTCCTGGGTCTCAAAACAATGAAACTCCGACAAGTGAAAGCGGACCTTTTATTTGCGAAACAGTATATTTGTTCTATGCAGAATGCTAAAAACAACGTCTAATGAACGAACTATAGAGAAAATTAGTACACAAAATAAAGTTTTCCTATCTATGGGTTAAAAAAAGATTGAGAGAAATTTTTTTGAGAATATTTCATAAAATTTTTGAAAGATTTGGAAAATTTTTTGGAGAAAATAGTTCAAACAGGATTTTGGTTTTAAGATTTCAGAAATTGTTTAAACTTGTATATTGATTAAGTATGAACTGTAACTTTCATTGAAGAAGAAATATTGTTCTAGCCCGTTTTATTTGTTTAATTTTGGATCAAAGCCCGTTTAAGCTGTGTTCAAGAGATACTCAAATGAGATCAAAGCAAAATTTTGCTCCTTATGCTGGCAGCGGTATCTTATGAAATGGACTTTTATTATGTTAACGGATCAATTGGGACGATGGGACGTCACTGGAAGAGGGCAAACAGTACGTAGCGCAAACAGAATGTCTAATACCTTATGTGATTGTAGGCTCACTTGTGATTTCAGTTTCGACTGTTACATGCCGGCACTCTTATGGCGTCCGAAAATCCTGTGATTACATATTTGTAATGCAAGCAAATTGACTATCAAATAATCATTTATTTTCAATAGGCCGGTTGTCTAATGTCTTTTTTTTTCGCAAAAAGGTTTAGGGCGTAAGATGTATTTTTTTCTTTGGGTCGGTTTTCATCGGAGAGGGCTGACGGAGGCATTTCTCTAATAATTCTCATTCCGGGCTCGCATAGTTACGATAGGTATAAATAAATTATTATTTTTATAAATTGCGGAATTCGGTTATATCTTTCTAGTAAATGTTCGTCCTTTCCATAGTTAATGCATGTATAGTAAGATTCCTGAACCCCATGCATGGTCATTTTCAAACCATTTGACCTTTCTTGGTGGTCATATGTATCAAATATTGTGACTCAAAGATAAATTTCATCAGAAAAAAATAGTTTTTGAAAGAAGTCTCGAAAAAATGGTTAAAAAAAATTCATTACTCACATTAAAATTAACCAAGAAAGGATCCGTATGTATACGCAAAAGAAGACAATTTATAAGAACTTTGAACCTGGGTCTCTTTTTCGCGGAGTACAGGAGCTGCGATTATCCGGAGGAAGAAACACAATAAATCTATAATTTTTCGGCTGAGCCGGATAGTGTCTTCCCCGATTCCACCTATTCCAAACTGATTCCTCTGAACTTATATACTTTATGCAAATTTATGAGAATCAGCTGTCAGCTACAAGCTTCCAGTCTCGAGAGAGAGAGAATAAGGAATACATGTAAGACCAACCACTAGTTGATGCTAATGAGCATTATAATAAGAGATAATTCACACCATAGCAAAATGAAAAAGAACCCCAAATTATGTTATGGCTAATATAGAATTCTTCAAGAAAAAGGAAACCTTTTGAAATTCACAAGTCCAAATAGATCTCTGGTGTCAAATTTCAAATCTTCAGAAGGCATAAAATTCTGATATAGAAACTTGTCAAATGCTTGTATCTTCATATCATAATAGTTTTTACTATTATGCTTGCCGTATACATTACCTTAATTTGAAGGCTGGGTGACGATTGATAAACAAATATTTTAGTTGTTTGAAAGAATTCAAGTTGGATCCACCGAATTATTTTCTAGTTGTTTTATATACGTGAAAAAATTTTGAAATTGAAGTTCCTAGAATTTTTTCAAAAAATTTTCAAATTTGAAAACCAATAAATTTTCACAATTGACCTCCCAAAAATTTTCTCAAATCAGATTTCCAAATTGTTAGGCGGCACGTACGATTAACCGTTCGCGCAAAATTCTAAGAAATTAAGGCTATGGTACAATTTTTTTTTGTAAATTTGACTTGGTGGTTAGGTCTAGTAGTACGTGTCAATAAAACAGACGCGGTGTTCTCATTCTGTCGTGCGCGATTTGTTGAGTCAAACTTATTTGATCTAAAGGCGAGAATCCGAAATTTTCGGGGCCCGAGCGTCCGTTTCGCCATTAGATTACCGCTTCTCGTTAGTAGTGAGGTTCCAAATATGTCTGACTCGTGCCTGAGCAAATTATGTGACGAACCTGAAATACGTAAGTGAATGCTGGTGAAATAGAAACATTATACATAAATAAAAATGATCAGTTTTTGGCGAGTGAATAGCGGCCACCTTTTTGTTTGGAATATAAAAAAATGCAAATCCGGGCTCCGAGCGTTCGCATTCCCAGGTTTAATATAAAATGTCATCGTGTAAAAGATCGTAAAGAAGATTGGGTTTTCATTTGGGAACGCAAGGCTGTCAAAAATTTTGAATATTAATTTTCTGGCAGCTTTTCTAAAAAGGTTGGACACCTATTTCTCAAACATTGGAAAATATTTTTTTTCTAATGCTCAAAGAGTCATTCAAAACTTGTCTTGCAAAGTTAATAAGAAGTACTACTTTGTCTCCTGTTTTCATTCTTAGGCGTTGCTTGCAGTTTTAAAAGCGTCCAGATTGCCTCGACCACCTCCCCTTGTAAGGAGGCCCCTTACTCCCTTAAAATTTCAATTTCCCAGTTTATGACTGAAATTGGTAGTTCGATTAATAATATTTTTATATACTCGCCTCTTTTTTGTTTTGCAGTCCCGTATGGACATGATTCCCTGGAATCATCCCGTGAAATGCTGAGTTAACTACCAATATTTTAATTTACAAACAAAATGCATCCTAAATTAAATAATGTTGAAAATTGGAGATTAGTGGGGTAAGCATTAAGCGGGGTAAACCTTGAGGAGGCTGTAATCATCACGCACATTCATTAAGTGGATTAGGAAGCTAATTTTAGTTGCATTGTCCATGTTTCGTGGGCGGTGTTTGCTTCCAAGAAAGTTATGAAAAATATCTGTTCGATGTCAATAAAATTTTCAAAAAATTAATTTTCTATATTTTTTCTACAAAACGTTTTAATTTGTCCTTAACCGCAAACTGTATCTTGTTGAGTCAATCACTTTTTTTGCTCTATTTGTTGTTGCATTAGATCAACTTGTAATTAGATTCTGACATGGCATAAATTTTTTAAATTTCGCGACAAAAACAACCAATATATTTCTTAGATCACAAATTTGGGGTACCGACAGGAGGGGCTGTTTCTCTGAGACTCAGAAGATTGATAGAAATGTCTGATTTTAGCTGCATTCTATTGTTTTGTTACTGGTTTGCTATAAAATAAATCTAAAAAAAAGATCGAATTTCGATAAAAAAAATTCCGGACATTTTTGTGTTGCATAATAAATGGAATTTTTCGAAGTATTTTTTTTTTCAGGTAATTAACTTTTCCTCGTCATCTAGATCATTGGATCTGAGCTATTTTATTGAACTTTTAATCGTTTGTATCTGTTCAACTTACTGGAAACAAAAATTGTATCAAATATGATTTTACCTACTACTCAAAAAGGTTTTGGAATTTTTCTGTTCAATAATTCTATTTTTGACGGAATTGAGGGTAAGAATAAAACTTTGAGTGCGCAAAAGCTAATGTGAGAAAAAAAAAAGAAAAAAACTCTTTGTACCGGCCTGCCCCGCTGTGGCACACTTTTAAGGAAGTGCTTTCCTTTTTTCTTCAAAAAAAAATATTGATAATTGTTCGACTAACATGGAAATGGGGTCAAGCGAACATGTGCAAAACAACCCATCTTATTTTGGAATTTCTCTATATAACAAGAAATTGAAAAATCAGCTTTACGTACGCTGTTAAGGCCGTCGACAAATAAAGTTTATACTGAAAAAAAAAAGCAAATTATTGATATCCCAAGGCTAAGATAAATTACCGACTCCCAAAAATTATTGACATGAAAAAAACAACTTTTGGATCCGGTAACGCGGCCGGTCGGGTCATCAACAATAAAAAGACTTTTTGACAGGTTACCATTTTTTGAAAATTTCAAAAACAATATCTCCTACATCAAAGTTTGAACCTCAATAGATTGCGGTTTAGCTCAGGGACGAAACGTTTCGGAAAATGCAAGTAAACAAACCTCGCGGTTACCTCCCCCTTAAAGTTGAGTCAAACCGTTCTTTTATTGTCCGTCCACAGCAGCGATAACTGTGCGCGTTTTTTTGTAATTATTGTAGAAAATGGCATAGTTATAATGACAATGTCTGCAAGTATACCTTATCAGGATGCTGACCATTATTTCAATTGATTTTCGAATCCGGTTGTTTGCCACACATAAATTATTGTAGACGCAATCAAAAACCTCGATTGTGCCAATTTGCGAAACAA
>SCLH01000758.1:206177-225337 GCA_004367855.1 Oikopleura vanhoeffeni | reverse complement strand
CGAAAATACTATATCATTGTTATAATACACTTTAAAGTTGACTATGTTGACGAAAATGTTAAATATAACTTAATATTATAATCATCATGCAAAACTGTACAACAAGTTCTATTATTCCCAAAGCCGTTCTGTACCATGAGAATGCGAATAAATCAAATAATAATAATATGACACATTCAAATATAAAGTTTCTGAATTGATTATTTTTGCGTCTTTAGGCTGTTTGAATGATTTTGTCCCCGAATGGCTCTTATGGAGGATGGGTTAAACTTTAACCGTTAAAGCTAAAACAATTTTGTGTAAGATTCATTTACTACTGAAGCCTTATTAAATTTATAAACACCTACTAACTATTAATGGAAGTCCACTTTCGCGAAAAAAATGGTTTCCATAAATGGTTATGGGTTTCCATTAAAGGGTTATGGGTAGGGAGCGAACCGGCAAACTTTCTTACTAAACCATAACAGCTGACCTTAATTATTTGAGCTTACAGGGTAAATTTACCTCAAGGAAATTGATTCTGAGCATGAAAAAAGTCGTCTTGAGCGTCTTGGCCAAAAAGACTCACCAAAACCACTTTTTTAATGATAACTTGAAATTGTAAAGCATATTTAACTTTAATTTTGAATTGACAAACCAACACAGCCGCACTCACAAAAAAATTTATACATTCTTCCAGAAAGAATTCTTGAAAAAAAAATTGTTTCGCATTTGAAAAGGAGTCATTTTGAAAAAAAATGCGTAGGCGAAAAATGTAATGGTTAAAATTTAATACGCCGCGCGCCCGCAAGCGCGCGCCATATTTGCATGGTAGGTACAATTATCCTAGATTAACAACAACATAGTGGCTTAGGTCCGAGGACCTCCAAGATATATGAAACCGGCAATTTAATTTTAAAATCGGTATTTTCACCGGTTAAAATACCGGCAAAAAAAATGTTAATTTTTTTTCTTTTCAAATTGTACGCTTTAATTTTTTTTTCCCCGTTTTTTGCTTAACCCCCTAATTCAAGAGTTAGATTTTGGCCCGGTTCGTTCCCTAGTTATGGGTTTCCATTACATGGTAATTTTAGGCAAAATTTAAAAAGTTGTTTTCAGCCGAAAAATCAAAAAAAATTTCTAAATTTTTGAGTTTTTTTCTAAATTACATGTTCAGGGATCAATTATAGGGCAGCCAAAATCAACAAAATTTTTAGAAGAGTTTTGAGAAAATTACACACCAAAAATAGAGTTTGTTTTACTAAAACATGCCTTGTTCTTTAAAAATGGTTTCCATAAATGATAATTCCTTGTTTTTCAAAAATGGTTTCCATAAATGGTAATGAGTTTCCATTAAAGGGTTATGGGTTTCCATTACATGGTAATGGGTTTCCATTACAGGGGGTTTCCATAAATGGTTAGTTAGAATTTATANTAATTATTACAGTATTGCAGAACCATAATTATCTATTAAAAAAGTCTAAAATTTTGAAAAAGAATATGTTTCAAGTTCAAAAACTCATTTTATTTATTAGAGTATTACGATTTCGACTCAACCAAATAACAATTCTAAACCAAAGAGATAGAGAATTGTAAAAACCTTAGAGCATTATTAATTTTATCAAATGCGTGTGTACTTTACTATGAGAACGGACGCGCTGTATGAGTCATACAGTATGACCAACTGTGTGAATCGGCGCAGTTTGAATACACGGGTTAATTTTTTCGAGCTAAGTAATTGTTTGGTTTTATTAAAAACTGTATTTAAACTCGCAGCTCACGATGAGGATTCGAAATTTACATATCGGGGATAGTACTATACTTACCATGCAGGTGTTTCTTGAGCATCCTTCAGGAGACGAGTCGCATATTATTCTTTTTCCATTGAAACCAACTTCGTAGGGAATTCCCGAATCCCATTCACACCCATCACTTTTCAAGCAGGTTATACAGTGTTGCCAGTCTCGACAAAAACCATCCAAAATATCAATCGGTTCACCTTTACCCGCAATCACACCGTCAATTTCTTTATTTCTAATCTGGCACCAACATCCATAATTTGTTAAATCTTCAACTATTGTTGGAATCTGTAATCCGAGGTCCGGGCGGTTCATTGAAAGGTAGAAACCGATAATGTTGCTGCTTAGTTGAGCAGTTGAAACAAGATTGCGATTTTCAGTCCTTGGTTTCATTGCAAAAGATGCTGAGAGGGGTTTGAAAATGTTTAACAGATCTAGAATTTTCTAAGGTCCGAAAAGATAAATGTAGTAGTACAATCTTATTTTATTGGCATTTTGCTGCAAGTTCAATTCCTACCATTAATGTGTTAGCTTGCTAGTTCTCTGCCTGTACATAATGTTATTTTTTGTTTTCCTAAAGTCATATAAATAAATGCAATTATCAAACTAAAAAAAGTACCATTTGGTAGCTGCCATTTGTATAAATTTTTGGCGTTAGAAGAAAAAATAAGCAAGAAACATGAGATTTTGCGCCTTTTTCTGTTTTTTCAAGGATGAAAAAAAACTCGATTATTAACATATCCCTTTAACACCTTTTGGGTGATTTGATAGATGTAGGCTGAAAAGAAGAGAAAGCGGCCTCATGAGTGGCTAGAAGGGGTCTCAGGAGTGTTAGGATTGGCTCCCCCAACCTACATCTTTCAAATCACCCAAAAGGTGTTAAAGGGATATCCATATATTTAACATATATTTAAAAAACTCGATTATTAACATATATTTAAAAATATATACTTACAATCAGTTTAAAGAATAAATTGAAAACTTAGCCGAAATGTGCAATTGATTGGTTAAAAATTTCAACCAATTAGAATCAGGCTATTTAAAAAAACATAAAAAAATCTAAGTTTTTGTCAAATTTCACGTAGGAAACATGTCATTATTTTTGAAAAAATGCTTGTTTGAAATTTTTGCGGTTGGTTCATTTTTTAACATTTTCTGAAACATCAAGGATACCTCAGTACATCAATTACGGTCCTTTCTGTGTCACAAAACTAGACTTTCTGAGCCCCAATAAAAAAACTATTCCCAATTTAATTATTTATCTTGGCAAAAATAATTAATGGTTATAAATAAATGTAGTTAATCTCAATCAATAAAAACTGGTGTATACAAATAATTCAAAATTAATTACAATTTGGTATGTTTAAGAAGAATCTAGTTATTCTTGCACACAAAGAAAAATGATTTTTATACCTTACCATATATAAAACAAACCTAACACATTTACAGTATGTCAGATTTAAGCGTGCGATTTACGCTCGAGCATAAAAACGACATCGACCAATTAAAAGTGAGACAAATCATCACATTATTATTGAACGAAAGCCAATCATCATGACTATTATCAGGTGCTATCTGAGGCTGAAATCGCTAGCTAAAATCTGACATACCGTATTGATTTAAATATTCAAAAAATTAAACAATTTAATCTTATCAAAACCCTAGCTGATAGAATTGAAGCTAAAAATTTCATTATAAACATTTTTTAAACTGTCTTTTGATTTTGCTCGATTCTTTTTCTCAGCTGAAATTTATAGTAAAAATTATGCTCAATTCTCCTCCATCCGGATTTTTTTAATTGAACCACGATTGAAGCGCAGATTATATTGAATTAACCACGGTTATCCAAGTGGTTTTCAGGCGCTTTAACGGGCGACATAAATTACTTTGACTTGCGCTAATTTATTAGGATTTTAGCAGTTGTCGGAAGTGCGGTAGGCATGATTTGGAAAATTTCAGATTTAAATTTCACTTTTCACACATATTTGCATAATTTACATAAACCGTTTGGAGGGCTGATCTAATAACATTGGCGATTCAATTTGTAATTCAATTTGGGATACGGTATTCAATATCAAGCGTTTTGAAACCAGTAATCAAAAAGCTTAACCCTTGGAAGCACAGAAAAAAAAGTTCCGCGGAGGCACCAGAGCCTTTCAGGAGGCTCTACTTTGAGCGCTGGTTACAGAAAACTCTTAGGGGATCAACCTTCAATCTTTCCTTTGTGATCAAGTTGAAGAGTTAAATTTTCGAAAAAAAAATTCAAATTATAGAAATTTAATGTTTGATTCTAGAAAAAAACATTTGAAAAACAAGGTTAATTAAATCACGTGATACTACCTCATAGTATGCTACAGGAAATATATATGTTCATCTAAATAAATGCACACTGCTGTTTTACTCAATATTTTTGTCTGATTGAGTACATCTGTTAGGAATCAAAAGATATTTTTAAATAAGTTCTAAATATTCATGAAAAAATCCCGTTTTTTAGCAAAAAATTGTTAGTTTTCTCGATTTAATGAAATTATTTGATGATAATTACAATATTNAGGCAAATATGGTATAAGAGTACAACTCTGGCATGATTTTCACAAATTAAATATTTTTTCAAAACATATCATTTTTTCCATACTAATATCGAAATAAGATATTTTGAAATTTTACTCATAAAAGAATATTTTCGCTCCAGAACCTCCAGGAATGTAATTTTTTTTTTGCAAAATGGACTCAAAAGACTTTCCTTTTTTCAACTTTTTATTCTATTTTCAAGTCGAAAATTATTTATCAGAAGTAAGACTTAGACGAAAAATGGCTTTTCAATCAACTCGCCATAAAAATTGAAGCGAAAAATAATTAAAAATATTTTTTTAGATCTGATTTACCGATTTTTAATGTATTTGAAAAAAAAATGTATGCGAACATTTTTTGCACCATTTTTGGATGATTCAAAGTGGCTTGAGCCTTTCAAAGGGCTCTGTGCCTCCAAGGGTTAAAGATCCGAAATAATCGTGTCAGATTTCAGAAAATCAATGCAACCTTGATAATGGTCTGTACAAGATTTTCTGAATTTCACAGTGTCTGAAAAATTGAGTTTTTTGAAGATTTTTTATAAATAAACCTTCGTACCTTTGATAATTGCCTGAATTTATTGAAACATAAAAAATATTTGTCGTAACTCGTATGTGCGGTAATACAAAAATGCTGGCCGGAAATTTTGAATCGTAATTTTCACCACTAAGGGCAATCCCAATTTTTTTTACGTAATGCAAAATAATTTTCTACGGCCACAAATTACACTATACTGTATATTGTAATTCCCTTGGACCATTTGTTTCTAAAATTTCGTCTGAGAATATCCAAATCAACTGTATAGTCTATACAGTTGATTTGGATATTCTCAGACGAAATTTTAGAAACAAATGGTCCAAGGGAATTCTACCTACGTATAGACCATACCACGGTGGTATTACTACCTTAGAAAATATGAAAATAACTGTTCAAAAATTTAAAAATTTTCACACACGATATTAAATAATCATTGATAATATCATGAAATATTCATCGCAGCAAAAACTTTTTACATATTCATGTTCAGCTTTGTGTCATAGTCTGTGTGACATGTCAATATGTCATTTTTTCAAAAAAAGTTATTGGAATTGAAAATTGAATTATACAGCAAGAAAGCGTGACAAACTTTCAAAATTAATTGAACAATCGAATCGATTGCATCGATGTAAATTAATTAACTTTTAAATTAATTTTATTATTTTCAAAACGAAAAATTATATTGTCTCTCTGAATTTTGTGATAATTTGAAAAATGAAGGTTGAATTAGGGTGTAACAGCGAATTGTCGACCACCCGGAAACATTTAAACGACCATATAAAAGGGTAAATTAAGGGATGACAAGTATTTTATTTCGTTACACCAAATTCCAAAACTCAATATTTCAACCCGAAAAAACTCTTTTAAATCTTAAAAAACACTATTTTGCGAGGGAAAAAAATTTCGGGTCTATGAAAATTTATTCCCAAAATTTACTTTTCCGTTTATTCATAACTATCACATAACTCAATTTAATGGCTCATTTGCTGGAACACCCTAGGTTGAATTTCACAATGAATTTATATTTTAAAAATAATAAAGTTTAAAATTTACTATAAATGGACTAGTTTTACTATTTGATAGAGAAAAGTTTTCGAATTATCGTGATATTAATAAAATAATAAGCGATAAATCAGGTTTTTATCAGAGAACCATATATATAATATCGAATATACTAGTAGATATGTAATTTACGATATCGTAATTTACGATATCGTAATTTACGATATCGTAATTTACGATATACTAAAAGAATGTTTTTTTGTGTCAATTAACGAATCCAGCCTCAGTTTCGCTGGATCAAAGCTGGATTCGTTCAATTCAGGTTATTGCAGTGTTTTGGGATCTACTGAGAAAACATGGACAAAGGAATTTTCAGCATAATTCGATTTTTGAAAATTACGATTTCGGACTTCCTAAATTTTTTTTTCAAGCAAGTTCTTTTCAATAGGTGCTTTTGTCGGCGAGTTATATCGTTGTCATCATTCCACAACTACGGACGAAGCTAGAGATCGGGCTATTGAAAAATCAAAAGAAATTTTTTTGAAAAATCAGTACCCCCTCAACTTGCTTGAACAAAACATTTCGGAAGTCCGAAATCGTTATTTTCAAAAATCGAATTATGCTGAAAATCGGAAAGTCGATTTTGAAAATCCCGATTTTGAACATTATAATCTTTCGCTATCTTATACAGTATAAGTTATACTAGTCTTAGATGCTCAAATGTCGCAACGAGCATACAGTAGTTACTCTGTTAGAGTTACCTTATCTGTTAGATTACCCTTTTTTGAGAACTTCATGTTCAGTTATCTGTTAGAGTCACCCCTTATAAAAAAATCTCAAAAACTCTAGACTTTCAAAATTACATTTCAATTTTTTCCCAACAGTATAAACAGAATACTGTGGTTTTTGGCAAAACGGGAAATAATCGAGAGGGATATTGAAATTTACCTACTATTGATTTCATGCCCAACTTTTATGGTTTTAGTAAATAATATAATTTGTAACTGTTTTATGTATTTTTTACAGTCT
The DNA here is from genome assembly GCA_004367855.1 of Oikopleura vanhoeffeni. Classification (NCBI taxonomy): domain Eukaryota; kingdom Metazoa; phylum Chordata; class Appendicularia; order Copelata; family Oikopleuridae; genus Oikopleura; species Oikopleura vanhoeffeni. Next base: position 218,420 of record SCLH01000758.1, on the reverse strand, counting down.
ATATCTTTATGGGATATAGACTATATATCATATACAAGGGGGTGCGGCGTATAGTAAGAAAGTTTGTCGCCAAAAAACCCTAACTTTACGCGTAATTCTAACTATACGCGTACTTCTAACTATACCGCGTACTTTTAGAAAAATTGCTCTGATTGGTCAATTTAAACAGTACTAAGAAAGGTTTAAGAATTGACAAATTCTAAAAAATTGAAAAAAGTGATAAATTAATTAAATAAACATGAATTCGAAAAAGATTTATCCGAAAATGGTTAAAATGTCAATGAAACGAAGAAAATTATGAAAAAAAATATGCTCACAGTAAATCACTCTCAGAAACACCAGAAAAGCTAAATATTTTTTATCTGAAACTAATTGGCCCATTTCAAGCTAGCCGACATTGTCTGCGAGACTTGAAAACATGTTTTAAAACTGTTTGAAATTTTTTGTTATCAATTTACTTTTATTTATTTTAATTTTCATGAGAATAAATAGAAAATTACAGAAGTTAAGAACACTAAAAAATAAAGCGGGCAAATAGTTTTAACAGCCATCCCAAACTCATCCAATATAAGTTAATGGATTGGTGTTTAAATGTACCCTTTTCGTTTACCATCTTCGTGATGTTTAGTTCAACGGGTCACTTCCTGGGTTCTTTATTCAGAAATAAAAGCAAATACCAACATTCCGGCATCCACCATTGCAAAAAAAGTTACTCGATGGAGTCATGCCTGTTCGCCATCCTGAATGACATCAGAGCTTACGTAGCACTGTCGCATTGACGCTACTTGATCTTTTAAAGCATTTTATCTGTATTTTTGTTCATTTGTTTCTGTTTTTCAAAGTTATCAATATAGATAATAAATTTCAATTTTCTTCTTTATTTATTCTCATAACTCCATAGGACGATTATTATTCCAAGCAGGAGAGCAAGGCAAAACAAAGAAAGAGACAATATTAATTATATCGCTAAAATAAAGCAGGTTTATAAAAAAGAGGGTTCTTTTAATTAGCGAAAAGAGACAATATAAATAATGATAAAATTTCAAAATTTTTGCCAGAACAAAAGAATTTTGCAGAAAAAAAACATATAAAATGAAGAAGACTTTCGATTAAAGAACTTTCGGATAAAGAAATTTTCAACTTTTACAGAAACTTTAATATATGTTTGTAAAAATAATAAGCAGAAAGAAATATATATATGTAACCAGAGATACACGTTTTTTTTCTGTACTATTTAAGTTTCCAGACCAACTTTGATAATTATAATTATTATATGACCATTTTCTTTTAAATTCAACAAAATAATAAAAATTTTTGTAAAACCTCGTAATATTTATACGTATATTTTGCCCTAAATGTATGACTTTTTGTAAGAATGTCGTATTTATAGTGTTATCAACACAATGTTTTTTAGGGCCTGTTTTAAGATAAATTTTTGTAGGTGATGTCACGCAATTTTAATTTTTATTGGAGAGGAAGATAATTTTATGAATGATGCGTCCTTCTTGATTTCTCAAAAATCTCGTTCTGAACCTTAGTATCCATTTTCGCATGATGTGTCCTTATAGAATTTTATTTTGTTTGTTTGGGTTCTTTGATTTATATCCTTATTTTTTTTAAAAAAAAAATGAAAAAATCTCAAAACTTCCCTGAAGAAAATATGACATTTTTCCTTGTAACACTAATGGACTACATTGCATGTTGACAGGGATTTTATTTTGAAAATTTTTCTAAATTTCCTTATGTACGGGTGCATGGTCCCCACCCCCCATAAAACCGGCCACACCCGATCCCGCCGTCCCGACCGGTTAAATCTGAAAAAAAGTTCTTTTATAACAATCAGAACGGCGGGGACCCAAGCACAGCCATCGGAATAGAAAGATGGCCAAAAACCTTGCCACCCTGTATAGAGATATTTCCCTCCGGACACTTTATTGGTCAATCTGAACATGTTTTTAAAAAATGTATTTTTCATTGTCGCGGACGACAGAGAACTTGGTCTGAAAATCTGGTTAAAAACGCCTATCTTTTGCCTAGGCAAGTTAGAAAAAAGCCCTATCTTTTGCCTATAACTATACGCCGCACGCCAGGAACGAATAAATTTATTTTTCAAATGCGTAGGTTTTGTGGAGGCTTACGTAGTTTTGCGTGGAATCTAACTATACGCGTATAATATACGCCGCACGGTGCACGCACCTCCCTGTAGTTGCTCTAATTTCATCACATTAATTATACAAGCGATTGACGGGCGAAATTTTTGGTTAACGGTCCAAACTTCAATTCTGAAAAATATTTTTTGAACCCAAATTTCTAAACTTACTGTGAATAATAATTTCCGAATAAACAAATACGAAGTTGCCACAAATAACAACTGTTCATTTAGAATTTAACCACAGTGGTTGATTTCAAAGATAGGGAGCACCTCATGAGGAAATTTCAAATTTTGGAAAAAAAATTGATTGGATAGTATTCACATCAAACATTAATGGGGGAGACCAGAGTCCAGAAAAATTTGAGGTCGATACACGTGACCAGATTTTTATTTATCGTAGTAGAAATCGTCAAACTGGGGGTCGGGCTAGAGGAGAAACGAGTTATAGTAAATATCTGAAAACATATTTGAAATCTTGAAACACTCTTCAGTCGTGCTTTTTTTTCTTTTTCGAATTTCGATCTAGGAGCGCAAGAGAGCTAAATCGTCAAATCGGAATTAATCACTGTAAGGCACAACTGTTGTCAGAGTCCTTATATTTTTGTCATTGTTGACAAATGTCGGAGGATCATTTTTGAAAATTTGAGAGTCAATACATATTTCTCTGGTTTATATTTTTTTGTAAATTTGAAATTTTGAGACTTTTTTTTTTATTTTTGCTATTACTGGGGGTCAGTCTATTAGACAGACGGGTAATAAATTCACACTTTTGTAAGTTAATTAAGGTCTCTATAAATGTCTTAGTGCGCTTCTTGTTTTTTTTTAATTTTGATCTAGGGAGCGCAAGAGAGCAAATCGTCAAAATCGACGAATTAATCACTGTAAGACACAACTGTTGTCAGAGTCTTCTTATATTTTGTCATTGTTGACAAGATGCTCTCGAGGAATCATTTTTGAAAAGAAATTTGGAGGGTAATGATTACAATAATTTCTTTGGTTTTATAAATTTTTAAGTAAAATTTGGAAATTTTATGACTATTTTCTTCCATTTTTTGCTATATAACTGGTGGTCAGTCTATTAGACAGACGGGTGATAAATTGACATACTTGATAAGTTAATTAAGGTCTCTATAAATGTTTCTAGTGCGGTTTTCTGTCTTTTTAAAAATTTTCATCTAGGGAGCGCAAGAGAGCAAAATCGTCAAAATCGACGAATTAATCACTGTAAGAACACAACTGTTGTCAGAGTCTTTATATTTTTGTCATTGTTCACAAATGACTTGAGGATCATTTTTGAAACATTTGAGGGTCATATTACATATTTCCTTGGTTTTATAAATTTTTAAGTAAAATTTGGAAATTTTTTGGCCGTTTTTTTTATTTTTTGCTTTAAAACTCTAAGCAATTTGACAGATTTGATAGAAAAAATTAATTTAATCCAAGCAATTAATCACTCCGAAAAGCAATATGATTTAGACATTTGTAATTAGGGTTAGGCGTTAGTTCTCTTGTTTTTTCAACGTTTTTCATCGCAGATTTCAAAAACTTTTGATTTCTTTCGATACAATTTCATGTTTTGAAAGAGTATCATCAAGTTCAAAATAAAATATCGAAACGTTGCTTAAAATTTATCTTATATTTCATGTTTTATACAACACAGCTCAAACAATTATTAATCTTCAGTAGCCATCGATTCTTATCATAATTTCCCTTCATTTGTTGCCAAACGACAAAAACGCAAATCTCATGAATAAAGCCCTAAATATATCAAGATCTTGTAAATGAAGCAAATCGTAAAGAAGAAGTTTGCGCTCTCATAGAAATGCATATTTAAGACGGTTACTTTACAATTCCTCCAGCAAACTTAACAAAAATGGGGAATGTTCAGTTCCAACATCAATGATTAATTTTTCTAATGATCTCCGAGAAAGTCGAATTGATTGATTTCGATCATAAGCAAGCAATTTAGTGTTCTGCTCTGATTTGCAATTGTCTTAAGGGAGTACTGGTCGCATTTAGAGAATGCGACATGAAATTTTCCAATTATTTTAAAATGTTTTTTTTCTGAAAAATATGGACAAAAAATAAGTTGATCATATTCTTTTTATTTTCATTTGTCATAAAAAAATATTTTTATCGCGATTAGAATTTTTTAATTCACGCATTTTGTCGAAATTTTGGATTTTCGGAGAATTGAATTGCTGTTTCTGAAAAAACGAGATACAAAAATGCAAAATTGTCGAACTTGGGTTTGCGCGTAAATCCTTAAGGGAAGTGGGGTGTCCCGCTGATTTGAGCCTCTTCCAAGGTCATTTCCCGGCCAAAACAAGCAAAGGTGATATTCCAAACATTTAGTAACTAAACTAAACCATCCTTCGCGGTAATTTTGAACTTACAGTATCTGAAAATCCACCTAACGACCGAACACTACGCTTTATAAAGCTCCTAAAAAGAACACGCAGTTAGTGCCGTACTCCTTCAATTTTCATTCATTTTTTATATTTTTTTGTGTCAGGCTCTCCGGAGAAGCCTATTCGTTAACGAAATATGCAAAAACGCTTGATTTAAAATTTGCTTTCGCGGACAAAACGCAAAAAAAATAAAATTTGAAATGATCAGTTTTGGAGCTCAAGGCAAAAGCTATCTTCCTCCACCAGTTGAGAGATATAGTTTTCGACTTATACTGCACTGAAAGCAGAAGACTTGTTTGACAATAAACTAGAGAGTTTTTTTCGAAATTTTGCTTTGGCGTCCCTCTTGGGGCCATTGGCAACTTTCATTTTGAGCCCTTAAATTTTGACAAAATTTAGAAACCAGAAAAAAATGCTTCAAAATAATTTTTTCCGGTAAATACAAACACTTTTAAGGATTTTGGTGGCAATTTTTAACTCGGTAGCGTCAAAAGAAAACAAATGAGCGCACTTTCAATTTAATTCATAAAATAAATCAATATTTTTGTTTCCGTTTTTTGCTGTTTTTGGGCGCCGAAAGCAAAATTTTAAAACAAAAGCTATTTTGCATTATTTGGTTAGGCTTCTCCGGAGCCTCACGCAAAAAAATATAAAAAAAAATGAGTGAAAATGAAGGAGTAGGTACGAACTGCGTGTCCCTTTTTAAGAAGTTTTTAAAAGCGTAGGTGGTCGGCGAGGTGAGATTGTATTAGATTACGTTTAAATTCAAAATTACCGCGAAGGTTGGTTCTGTTAGAAACAAATGTTTTTGGCAATATCACCTTTGCTAGTTTGGCGGGAAATGGCCTCGGGAAGAGGGCTCAAATTTGCGACACACCCTTAAAGATCGTTATACATACCAGTTTTAGGTTTCTGCCGTCAAAATCCAGGGAGGAGTAGTATTTCCCCGAGGCAACTCAAAATAAGGCGAAAAAACAGTTTTTGCTTATTTAAGGGCGCTGATGAAATTTTTTGAAGTAAAATGAACTTGGGGTTCTGCCCACGGTTCTCCTGTGGTCCAATAAAGCTTATAAAAGTATCTCTATCTTCAAAACTCAAGGAGGAGTAGGCTTTTTTGGGAAAAAAGTTGAAAAAAAAAATAAAGTGCACTTTGAGAAGGTCGTTCCGATTGGTCGGCCAATCAGAGGCCCTTCGATTGTTCTTGTGAAAGCAAGAATAATGTTCAATTATCCCTTAACATGAAATACGTATTCCCCGTGCTGTTTCTAGTACTTTCATGAGGGCAGAACGCTGAAAACCCTGTTTTGGCTCTTAAAATCGACCAGTACTCTCTTAACAGCTAAGGGTATGCGACTCGGATTTTGACATTTGTCGGTGAAATATACTGAAAACTAAGAGCTCATGAGAAAAACCGAAAATGCTAAATTGTAGATCTACCTTAAAACTTGCAAAAAGTGCATCAACACAAATTATTTGATAATTACACCTAGGTACAGTATCGTAACAAGTGACCTTTTCCAGAACTAGAAAATCTATCCTACACCCAGACGGTATATCAAATTAAGTTTCAAAATTTTTCAACAGAATCACGTAACGGTAGTATGTCAATCCTTTAAGGTGATGCTTATTGATCAGGCGACTGTACAATTCTAGAACGCGCCAAATAAACCGACGATTTTCACAATTTCAACTTAAAATCTATCTCCTCCGAAGATATATTTGCAAAATGCTCAATTTTTTTATCAAGTATTCTCCAGAACATTTTGTAAGAGATTAAGGGAGGCTTTTGGCAATTTCCAGCTAAAACTCGAAAATATGTTTTTTTTGGTCATTTTCCAGAAATTTCCGGAAAAAAAAAGTGCTTCAGATTTTTCGAAAGTAGGCTCAAAAGAAAGCCAGTGAAACACTGATGGGAAAAGTTGGGCTTACGTCAATCATATTTTGGAGTATTAGTGGTCAAATTTTTTTTTTTTTTGAAAGCAAACGTATTTTTTTAACTTCATCTTTTTAAAAAATACTTAGAAAAAAAATGCGCAAATTTCGAAAAATTTTGATTGATTGGTTCTTAGTAAACTTAATTATCACCCCGTATAAATTTCAAAGGCATGGTTTAATGCCTTTATTTAATCAAGATGTCGCATACCCCCTTAAAATTGGTTTTTTCGAAAAAATGATCGTAGATACCAAACCAATTATTGAGAAACTTTTCACTGTTTGACAACTTTTCGACTGCATACAGTAAAGAAGGAAATGCCTAGATATCTCTGAAGGTTATCTTTTGATTATCAATTTTTACAAGAAAATGATAATTTAGAAGAGTCGAAACTTTTGAATGATAATGAAAATTATGTATCAGGTGATCAATCAGATTCAAATTTGAACACCTCACATGAATCTTCATTAGTTCTTTACAATCAAAATGACGTACATCTCACTGTTAACTTGTCGAAAAACGAGCAAAGAGAAATCGAAAGATCTGATTATGCGAGTCCTGGCCAATTCCGAGCAGGGTTCTGTTATTTTAATTCTGAGCATACAAGTATTTTATTATAAATTCAAAAATGGGCTGTTGACAAAAACCTGAACTTAAACTTCATATCGACCTTAGAATTCCCCAAATATACACATTGTGGACTGAAACAGAAAAGTAAATTTGTCCGAATGTATGCACATGTTGAGTCAATCATTGATTTTACGAAAAATTATGTTATGTTGGCATTTTATACGAATTCGACAATGAAAACAAAAACACCTTCAAATTGCATGACGGACCTGAAGGTCATTTTGTTTCAGTGTTTCTTGATTATTGACCGCTCAAGCGAAAATTATAGAAGTATCGATGCAGTTGTATTCGGATACGGAGATACTCATCTATATTGAATTTAATTTTGTTATAGGATCAAAAGGAGAACCAATAATCGGCTCGAGGTCCTCGATAAAGAGATGTTTATATTTGAAAATTTAATTTTGTGAAAATGAACCCATAAATCGGGGCCGAAGGCCGATAACGGGAGATATATATTTGAATTAAATTTTGTTGAAAAAGAGGCCCCAAATATCGGACCCGAAGGCCGATAAAGGAGAAAATAATATTTGAATTTAAATTTTGTGAAATGAAGCCCCAAAATCGGCCGAATAGGCCGATAAAGGGAGATATTTATTTGAAATTTAAATTTTGTCGAAAAAATGAGCCCCAAATCGCCGAAGGCCGATAAAAGGGGCAAATTATATTTTAATTTAATTTTTTGAAAAATGAGCCCCAAACGGCCGACAGGCGATTAGGGGCAAAATTATTATTTCAATTTTGTTTGAAAAATGAAGCTACCAAATTCGGCCGAAGGCCGAAAGGAGAAAAAAATTAATTTGAAATTAATGTTGTTTGAAAATGAGCCTAAATCGGCGTTGGCCGAAAAGGGAGATGATAAGTTGAATTTAATTTTGTTGAAAAAATGAGCCCAATTTTGGTCTCATTTTTCAAAAAAATTAAATTAAAATATGAAATTTTCTCCTCTATCGTCGCCTTCGGCCGATTTGGCTCATTTTTTAATAAAATTAAATTTCAAATAATATACTCCCTATCGGCCTTCGCCGATTTGGGGGCCATTTTCCAACAAAAATAATTAAAATATAATATATCCCTTTATCGGCCTTAAGCCGATTTGGGCTCATTTTCAACAAAATTAATAAAATTAATTTTCTCTTTTATCGGCCTTCCGGCCGATTTTGGGCTCATTTTTCAAAAAATTAATTCAAAATATAATTTTTCTTTTTTAATCGGCCTTCGGCCGATTTGAGGCTCATTTTTCAACAAAATTGAAATTAAAATATAATTTTCTCCTCACGCCTTCGGCGATTCATGGTCTCATTTCAACAATTAAAATTTAAATATAATTTTTCTCCTTTACGGCCTTCGGCCGATTTTTCCGCCTCATTCGTCAACAAAAATTAAATTTAAATATAATTTCTCCTTTATCGGCTTCGGCCAGATTTTGGTCTCATTTAAACAAAATTAAATCAAAAAATAATGTCCCTTTATCGCCTTCGGCGATTTGGGGCTCATTTTTCAACAAAATTAAATTTCAAATATAACATCTCCTTTATCAAAAACGACCAATAAACGCAATCGTCAAAGTAGATGTTTGTTAATTTTGGGTCTGCTCGCTCTAAAATTTTTATTCAAAAACGTTTGCTCTGCTCTGCTCTACCCTGAATTTTTGTCAAAAAAAGTTTGCTCTGCCTGCTCTAACCTTGATTTTTTCAAAAACGTTTGCTCTGCTCTGCCTAACCTATTTTCAATCCGTTTGCTCTGCTCTGCTCTATCCTGATTTTTCAAACGGTTTTGCTCTGCTCTAAAAAAGTAACAGAGCGGTAGAGCAGAGCAGAGCAAAACTCTGCGACCCTGCTTGCGCTCCTAAGATAAAAATTTCAAAAAAGACAGAAAAGCGCACTAGAACACATTTATAGAAGACCTTAAATTAACTTACAAAATGTGTGGAATTATTACCCGTCTGTCTAATAAGACTGACGCCCCAAGTAATATAGCGCAAAAAATGAAAAAAAAAGGTCTTAAAATTTCGAAATTTTACAAAAAAATCCATAAAAACCAGTAATATGTAATTTTGACTCTTTCAAATTTCGCAAAATATCCTCATGACATTTGTCACAATGACCAAAAATATAAGGACTTCTGACAACACGTTGTGTCCTTACAGTGAATTCAATTCTCGATTTAGACGATTTAGCTCTGCTGGCCTCCCTAGAATCGAAATTCGGAAAAAGAACAAAAAACACGATGAGAGTGTTTCAGAGATTTCAAATAGGTTTTCAGATTATTTTTACTATAACTCGTTTCTCCTCTAGCCCGACCCCAGTTTGAAACGATTTTTCTAATTAACGTATAAAATAAAAATCTGGTCACGGACGTCCTCAATAATTTCTCATGAGGTGCTCCCTATCTTGAAATCAACCAATATCGGGGAACCATTTGAGCGTGTGATATTCGCATTGCGAATCAGTCCAAGTGTCAACGCCAAATGGAAATCACGAAATAATGGTTTCCCAGATAAGAGTTTTAACTTGATGTTGAACGAATTCGAAACTTAATTTGAAAAATTCCCTATCATCTTTAGCATTGAGTTCCTATTTTTTTCATTCTTGTCAAACCAAAAAAATCCTTTTGAAAGAAAGTTTATTACATACAAACTGTTCGGAACATGAAAGTAGAATATCAACTCTTCGCGACAAAAATGACAAACCGGACTAATAATAATTGTTAATTTTCTCTCCGCAAATAATTACCTTGTTCCACTTAACATATAAAATAGCTTACTGAAACGCCGCGCAAAAATATCAAAATATAATTTGAATTCGAAGTCCATTGTAGAGGTGCTAACAGGCCAAAATACCAAGTGGAACGGATTTCGAAAAAGAGGCACTTTTATGGAATAGATAATTAACAATGTGTTTCAATATATTTCGAACAGGTGAAGCAATTATGTATGTTATTAATTTAAGTGATATCGAAGATAATACCTGAACGGAACAAAGGTTTCCCAATATTTTATATACAAATTATAAAATATAATAACAAAAAGTAACTCCCAACGAAATAGTGAATTTAAAATACGCAGTATATCATGACAAAAATAAAATCCGATAGTTCAAACTAACATGTTAAGTTCAGAGCTCTCTACCCTAAAACATTACATAGCGTTACCGTCAGACCACTACCCAGAGTCCTTAACTGACTCTGAGGGTTCAAGTGTAAAAAAAAATCACTAAAATTTTTTTTGAAAATTCGCTATACATACTATTAAGGTTTTTTGAAATCCGTTGAACAACGAAATTTCAAAATTTAATAAAATGCGTAGGTTTTCGCTCAAAAAACGCAAAACGACACTAAAACGTCCGCTTAGACCAGACGACATTCGCGAACAGTGGTAGAATGAAAAGTCAGAAATATTAAATTTCTTTAAGAAACCATAAATTTACCAGACATCATAGAACACTCTTCGAAGTCTGATGACAAACACGACTAAATGTTTTCCTAATTGGAATCCCAAAAAAATTGATATCAAATGAGAATTCAATCAAAATCCGTTGATATCAAAGCAACGAAAAACGAACAATAAAATTAAGCAAGCAGAAAAATGAGTAAGATTTCTACGATGTCACAATCACTCGTAAGACTTATTAACCAAGTAATCGTTGAGATGAAAATTTCTGGGGCTAAAATCTCCCATACTGGTATATGCTCGACCTGCTTAATTATTCAAATAAAGTCATCACCCTGTAAAAAGTTAAACAGTATAACAGATTTTTGTTTTCAGCACTTTTCAGAATATCCTTATTGATCCAAACCGAAACCAGAATTCTAAAAACCACACAATGAAGCGTTTTAACTCCAGGATTGCAGACCTATTTCTGGAACCGTAGTATCATCTGGTCACGCGTGACTAACGTTTAAAAAATCAAGCGTATAACCAAAGATTCATCCTGTAACAATAACTGGTTGAGTCAATCCGTTTTGTATGGCTTCAGCTGGACTTGCTCTCCTGGTCCGAACCAATCAAGAAAGAGGAAGGAGGGAGTATTTGTCTTATTTTATAGTCCACTCAAAGGGTACCGTGACTGGTTAGCCCTATTCACCCAACCTACTGTTCGGCTTATTCATAGGAATGGGCCGCGAGTGTGGGTTTCCGTTAGTATTTATGTACAGATTTAAATAATTTGAATTGGTTTAGAGACAACACGAAAAACCAGCAGAAATAAAAGTAACAAAAAGGATTACAGAAAGGGGATAAAAACATTTACAAAATTGATAATCTCAAAATCATATTAAAAATTTTCAAAGCTCCATTTTCGAAATTATTAAGGGGTCTATAGGGCAAAATGGGACTTTTTTAAATTGCTTATTCTCTCGGCATAGACATAGGAAGTCAACTAAAACATTAATGATAAGTTGTTCCCGTAAATCTCTGGAAGACGTTTGAAATTATATTTTAAGAATAGCAGGTTGAACCAACCGGTAAATGAAGGTTAACCAGGAGCAAAAATTTCTCTTGAAAAAGCCGTATTTTTTTTGCGCCTATTAAAGAAATCTTCGAAATTTGACATTATCAGCGAAATTCAAGGCGGAGGAAAAAATGTTGCCGTTTTTTTTTTAATTTTCTCAACAAAAAAAGGTACAAAGCTTGCGAAAATGGACTGTTTTTTGCTATTTTGGCCACGGAAAATTGTATGTTTTCCATGCTACATGGCAAACTATTTCCGTGGCACTATTAGTTTCTGGAAACGGTAATTATAACATGGCGACAAATATTTAACCGTTCGAGCGTGAAAGCAAAAAAATTTTCATTTCGACACTTTCGTTTAGTTAGAAAATACGACTTGCCTATAATATATTCCGGTATTTGTTTTCTTGTATCCGGACCATTCCCAGCACATGAGAAATTGAATTGCAAGCAAAAAGTTTTTCCCTATCGAATAACTAAGTCTAGAACAATCGGATTTGATTGCAAAAATAATTTTTTTTAGTAAAACAATATAAACATATTATTATTCCAGCAGCACTTCGAGAGTCAAAAATTTTATTAATCATTTCCGAAATTGGATTATCACCTGCCTTCGAAAAACACATGCGCGCTGTGATAGAAGTGTTTTGGCGCGCCATGATATCAC
>SCLH01000758.1:175160-185421 GCA_004367855.1 Oikopleura vanhoeffeni | reverse complement strand
ACCGGTAATTTCTGGTTACACCGGTCGAAATCGAAAAAAAAGACGATGCTACGCTCTGGACATTTATTCATAGATAATAATTCATGTATAATGTTCCCAGAGGCGTAAAGTGGTTGGACTGACTAAAAAAATAGCGCCTGTGCTCGGTGAAATTCCTCAATCACCCTTATGACGCATAATCAAGACGTTGCGTTTTCACAACATATTTTTCATTCAGACCAATTTGAGGTAAACCTTTTCTTGACCCTAAATTGGTCTAAATAAAGAATTCGGATTCAAACCAATATGGGGCCCCATGGGGTCAAGAGATACGGAATCCGATTAAAGTAGGTGCCCAGGCAAAGTTAATTGCTAGAACTCCAATTTGTAGGCAAATGAGTGTAGTCAAAACCCATTAGTTACCCACGGCACCACCTGGTGTTGTAATTGGCGGTCAAAATTTTGAATTGACGATTTGAGAAGGTTCACATCGCGCGCAAGAAATATCATTTGGTACAAATTGTCGCCCATGAAATTCTCTCTAAGATAGACAAATGAAATGTTTTCGGAAGAAAAGAACTGAATCAAATACTTAAAAATAAACATTTTTCCGCCTACGCATTTTCAATGGTTCAATTTCACCTTCAAATTCCTAAAAAATTTTCTTCAAACTTATCTAACAATAGTTTATTCTGTTTTAAACGAAAATTCGTTGCGCGTCACGCTCTTGCGGTTTTTGGAATTAGGAAAAAATCTATATTTAATCTCCTTATTGTTCAAGTTTGAATTATTATGGATTGCTAATTTTATTTGTGGCCATGATGAATACCGTCTACAATTATCATTGACCTCATCCGCAACCTCAAACATATTATCGGAGTGCAATGCATATGAATCATTATCCCCGGGTAACACTAAAACAACCTTATTCTCTATTCTTTTAACAGGCAAAGAGGTTTTAGTGTTACCCGGGATAGTTAATGGATATGGGATTTTTTTTTTACCCGCCCTCAGAGTACCAAAATCCTAAAATATTTGATGAATATAAACAAACGCCAAGATATTAGCACCCAATCAAAAACCCTTGATTGCGGAATAGGCCGATTTCATTTGTCAGATTAAGAAAGGATCAACCAATAAATCTCAATTTCGCATTTTTCAAATATTTAGGATTGTACTCTGAGGCGGTGATCCATATCGATTTGTTATTCGTTTCCATCTATTCCGAGCAGACAGGCATTGACTCTTGTTTTTTCTTTTCTTTTTTTTTTTTTTTTTTTTGTTTTTTCATTTATTTTTTTTTTTTATTTTTTTTTTGTTTTTATTTTATTTTTTTTTTCTATTTTTTTTTTTTTTTTTTTTTTTTTTTTTTTTTTTGGTTTCATTTTTTTTTCCTTTTTTCTTTTATTTTTTTTGTTTTTTTTTTTTTTTTTTTTGTTTTTTTTTTTATTAGAAGGAATGCCCCAAAATTGCCTAGGAAAAATACAAAAACAACTGTCGTGTTCAATTGCAGGGATTTGATTGGGTTGCGTTGTCCCGTCTCACTCTCGTTTTGTATTTGGGTATTTTTTACCTTGTAATTTTTACCTGTAATTGGTTTGTATTTTTACCTAGGCATTTTTGATCTACCTTCCTCGTAATAGGATATAGCCTATTGCAAGAGAGCTGATCATCGCGACAGAATCAAGTGGCAGTTACAGTTTTTATACAGAAATTAAGTTTGATACTTTAAGTGTAAATAACAGAATTAAAAATAACGTTTTTCTAAAAAACTAAACTTTACTGCTTGATCACCTTTTTGAACTTAATTATGTTAAACATCGATTATACTTTAATAAATACATAACTTATGGCAAACCTTTCGAAAGCTTGAACTTTTTGGGGAAATCTGAACTTTTATGCAAAGTCAATTAATTTGGAAAATAAATGGAGCTTAGTAGTAAATATTAAGGTTTTTTTGAACTATGAAGAATTTTTGGATAAATTTGGAACTTTTTTAGAGATATGCACAGGCCCAAAAATCCAATTTCACTGAAAAATCCGCCAAAAAATAGGATTGAGTATAAAAGACAAAATTCAGAATAAGAAAGAATTAACACCGAACTAGAAACTGTTTTAAAGTGATATAATTTGGTCAGTCTCAATAATAAAAAGAGTACCAACAGTTTGTAATTAAGAACAATTTTATAAAGATTATGGAGCGTGCAAATTCGAACATGAAAAAACAGCTTAACGAATAAGCAGAAAAAATTAAAAAATAGCACGTCCTTTTTTGAAAAACTGGTATTACCCATAAAACATTCCCACCGATCAAATTATACACCGCAAATTGTCGATAACTTTGAACTGATACCGGTGCACCGCGGTGTGCAAGATTTAAAATATATAATTATATTCGGATATTAATAATTTTGAATTCATAAATCCTTCGCTTTTTAGTTCTTAGAATCTCGACAATTTTTATGTGATTTATTTATAATTGTTTTTTATATAAATTTTTNATCATTTATTGGATTTGGGTTACAGTTCCATCTGCATTTGTCTTTGACGCTTCATCAGCGGTTTTAATAGTTAAATAATATTTTTGATGAAAAAGTTCTGAATTGTGAGAGCTTGTGAAACACAAAGATGATAATTCTAACTTGCACGAAAAAATGCAGATTGCTTTGCAGTGACGTCATCAAGATTACTGGTCTTTCCCATTTTACACCAAAAATACAGCTAATTAAAGCAATATTTTAATTTTTCAAAAAAATCGTGCAAATGGTACTTTCAATCCGTGCATCAATTTCCAAGAAAAGTGAATTTAATATTTAAACGTGCCACGTAGGATATTTTTGGTTTGAATGAATCTACATTTAAAAATTAAGTCACTTTACCAAAAAATGAAGGTGTTAATAAATAGGTTTTGCCAGAACATTTTTATAAAAAAATTTATGGTTGAAAATAATCTAAAATTGATTTTATTTTTTTCCCAAAAACTTCAGAAAGTGAATCATTCGCCCATACTGAGTCTTTTGCAGTCGATTTTTAAATACTTAAAGTTTATAAAAAACAGATTTTCGCTCAAACTGAATAATGTACTGTATATATTGACAACAAGTTAATCGTTGTCATTAACTTATTTACAAATTATTCCGTAAGTAGAAAATCAGTTTTTCATATATCTTACAATTATAAGTATTAAAAAAACAGATCAATATTTTAACAACGCACTACCATGAAAACTCGCAAATAATTTTACAAACTTTAATTATTGACCTTAAAAGTAGAAGGTAGAAATTCCGGAAAAAATAAGAGAGGAAATGCAGTTTTTTCAAAAAGGACTCAATTTCATCCGGTCTTGAAATTTTGATGTTTGTTGTCTTTATCTCTGACTGGGGAATATTATTATTACTAGTTTATTGCAGCCATGATAAGACCGGGTCTTACAATATTTAACCCCTTTCCAGAAGAAAACTGCTTCAATATCGCAACATGTGGATTAATTTGAACTTTTTTACAGGTATTGCAGGGATCTTTTGTAATAAATATAATATTTTTCTTTTGGTGTAATGCATGGTTTCTTTCTTTTTTGGTCTTTTTATGAATGTATTGAAAAAAAAAAAATTAGATTTACAATTATATATATATTTGGATTGTTTATTAATCATTTTTTTAAAAAAAATAATTTTTGATCCCTCAAAATACGTTGGAGATAAAACCAAAAACCAGGAGAGCATCCGCACAATATTTCACGAGCCATACCAGTAGTATTGTTTTTCCGAATGGTCCAGAAATACTGACCATTAACTTTTAAATCCCCACAATTATCCAAGCAGAGATGTGTTTTTTTTTTAATGCCTGTTTATTTCCTAATTGGAAAAAAAACAAAGGGAAAAACCGAAAAATATATTTTCTTGCTTTTTTCATTCATTTTAGTGAACCCTATTGCCCAATTTTCTTATAATTTTTGCTATATACTGTTCCAAATCTTTCCAACTTACCATTGTTTTCTAATCAGATATTTGATGACTCATTATCACCTCCAAATTTCCAGATTTTAACCTGGAAGCTCAAAGGCGTCCTTGTTATGCCATTTGATCTTTATTCAGAATCGAACTCCCCTCAAAAAAATAAGGGCAGTTTTTTTTAAAAATTAGTTTCCCCCCACGTCGGCGGACTAACGCCGCCGACACATCATCCAATTTCGTCGAGCGAAAATAAATCGACCAAAAAATTCATCAAAATTAATAATTTTAATAAAATAAATCCACATGATTCCTTCCTTTTCCATTCGTCCAAAAATTTTTCAAATTTCAATATTTTTTGTTGCCTGGCCTTTAGATCTCTCGGCCAATCCCAAAATAAAATTTTTTTGTTGTCTCCTTCAACTCGCTTTAATAACGGGAAGCAATTTTTACAAAAAACGGCCACCTGCCTCGACGAAGAAACAAAACGATTTTATATCGCTCTCTTGAAATAAATATTTAACGAATCTGCCGGAAAAAATAAATTAATGATCCGAACCAGACCACGCTTTTCCAAATTTGGAAACATTCTGTATGCTAACAAAAATGATAATTAAAACAATTTCAAGTAATCTGTGGAAAAAATTCAACATGGTCCGATTTGGACCAAATTTGTGTTTTATTTTATATATTCACTAAGATATTTGTTGCTCAGTTTTGAGCTATCTAAGAACTTAATCGGATATAAGTCGTTTTTCAAAAGCCGCCTGATATTATATAAAAAATTTTGACTAAAGCTGGCACATAAAGCCTCCTAGCAAGTTACCGTTATAATATGAATCATTATTACAGGTGGGTGCTGGCGTCGGCGTTGTTATATAGTTGTACGCGTTTTATTAGTTGGATACCGAGCGAAAAACCTAGTAAAGCTCTCCGCAAAACCATACCACATTTGAAAAATAAAATTTATTTCGTCCTGGCCGGTGCGGCTCGTCCGTATATGTTTGTTAGGAAAAGATAGGTGTTTTTCAAATGATTCGTTAGCAAAGATAGGCGCGCCGTAACTTTTGGAGTTTTTTATTTTAGTTTTTCTGCGCTTTTGACTTTTTTGTTAATTCATTTTAAAAACCTTCTGGACCTCCGAAGGGGGAAAAAAGGTGGTATGGTTTTTCCTGGGAGGTCCCTATAAAACATGTCATATTGAAAATCTTTCTATTCCAAATTATTGACTTAGGTTGTTGCGTGTGTCTAGGTTTTTGTGGGGAACTTTTCGAGAGAAGGGAGTTTTTTGGCGCCTGGTCATACACAAGATATTTATGATACTCTTATAGTTGGTACTACCTCGTTCTTAATTCGTTTTTAATTCGCGTATTTTTTTCTTTTCATAAAGTACTTGGTGTGGCGTAGTGTCTTCTTTTCTCATATTTGAGTTTGATTTTTTCCTCGCCAACATCTCATATTTTATGGGGTGTGGTATGACAAGTCAGGTTATTCTTGTGGGCAAGGGCGGCGGGGAACTTGGCGCGTTTCCAATCTAAATTATTAATCAAAGGCCAATAAATATAATATCCTTTTTATATCCAAAACAATTGATTTAATTAGAGTCTATTAAGAGGTTTTTATTTTGTGTGTGTTGTGGGTCTTTGATTTATTCTCGAAATTAATAGTGGCTTTTAGATATGACGCAGAAATGAGATACTATTCTTAATATGTGTTAATTTTACATCAAAGCTTTCATTATGCCACAAATGAAGATGTGTGTCTTTATATCAACCACTAATCTCCACATACCTTATTTTTTTAACGGAGAAAAAAGATTTTTAAGGAAAAAGGGACAAAATTTCCAAACATTATTTTAAAAATTTAACCGCCAATTTTTTTTAAAAACCCCAAGAATCTTTTTTTTTTTGAAAATTTGTTTGACAATAAAAAAACGGAAAAAAAAAATTAGCCCCCCAACTTTGTTAACTTTTTTGTTTCAGCATTGGGTGTGGGGCCTCACAATTGGTCTATTTATTATAATTCTCAGTTCATATCTGAAGTTTACTCTGACTGCTTTTAAAAAACTGAAAATCGAGATAAAATTCCATTATAAATATCAAAACACACAAAAAAACCGGTTGTTCTAATATTTACCTAAGATGTTGATCATGGTGTTTTTGGTCGGGACTTTTTTTTTAGGGGGGGGGAAAAAATTTTTTTTTTTTAATTAAAGGATGGGGGGGTTTGTCTCCACCAAAAAAGCCTTTTTTTTAATAAACCCTTTGTTATTATTGTGTTTTTTTATTTTTGGGGGACCCCGAAATCTGAACCCAAAAATAACCCAGAAAAAAAAATAAAAACTCCCAGTTTAAAATTTAAACACAAGATTTAAAACCATAAATCTTGTGGCTTCCTTAAGGAATTTTCGAACAAAACCGCAGGGAACCATTTTTTTTCGGCTTTGGTAGGAGTAGGCCTAGTTTTGACGTAGTTGCTTTCGTAAATAAAAAATTTTTTTTTTTCAAACCTTGGACGGGGGCATTTATTTGGGAAAATTTGGTCGGAAAAAGCCCGGGGCTTACCACCACCCTAACTTCGGGGGATCCCCAATTTGTGGGAAAATTCCACCCCCAAAAAATTTTTTGGGGAAAATTTATTTATTGAAAACATAATTTTTTTTTTTCGTGCAAACAAAGGTCCAAAATCTTTTTTTAAATCAAAATTTTGCTTTTTTTGAATTTATTCTTTGGAAAACAAATTTTCAGGGGCGGGAATGGAACAAATCAAAGGTTCGTGGTTTTTTCTTGGTTTATTCTTATTTTGGATTTTTCCCGTATTTTTCAAAAAACCCGATTGAAGGGGTTCCCAAATTCAGAAAATATTTCCGCTTTTTTTTTAAATTACTTGATTGGGGAAAAAAATTTTTTTACAAAAAAAAAACCCTCACTTTTATATGCTTTTGTTGGCACAAATCCGGTTTTTTTGTTTTTGCCAATTGTTGTACGAGGACCACCCCAATGTAATAAAAGAAAATTTTTTATTTTATTTTATTTTCCAAAAATTTAAGCTAAATTTTAAAAAAATTTTTTGGGGGGTTGTTAAATAGGCTTTTTACCTTTTTCTTTTTCAAAAAGGGGTCAAAGGAAGGATTTTTTTAATATAATTTAAAACGCAAATTGAAAGGTTTCAAATTTTTTGAGGTTTTGAACGGTTGGGACTTTTGGACACTTAAACATTTTTGTTTTTTTTTTGGGCAAAACTTTTTTTTTTTTTTTCTTTTTTTACCTTCTTTCCGGGAAAATTTTTCTTTGAAGGGGAAAATCAAAAACTTTTCCCGGATTTATTCCCAAGAAATTATTTTTCGGCTAAAAAAAAATCCAAAGGAAGTTGTTGAATGTTAATTAAAAATTTTTCCCCCAACTTTTGGGGCAAGAAATTATTTTTTCACAAAAAGCTTCGGGACGGGGAGTTTTAAGTTATAAACAAAATTTATAAAATATATACTTGGGGGCAAAAAATTTTATTTTAATTGTCATTTTAGAGCATTTTTCTAAATAATAAAAGAATTTTAGGGGGGGGAAAAGTAAACCAAAGGAAAAATTTTTTAAAAGCATGGTGATGGTAAAAAAAATTTTAATACAAAAATTGGAAAAATTGAAAATTGAGGGGGGGATTTACCCTTCCAAGGGGGGAAAATACAATTTTCCTTGAGGTTAATAAAGGGAAGTCTTCCCCCACTCCTGTGCATATATATTCCATTTTCGATTTTCTTACTTTGAATTTTTAAAAATAAATAAAGTCGGCCTTCATAAAAATAACTATACATTATCCTTTGACAACTTTTGTTTAGATATAATTTTAAATTTATTTGGGTGGGAAACCTGGAATTTTTTATAAAACAACAAGGGCGGTGCACAAACACCTGTGTTCTCTTTTTGGAGGTTTTCACGCAGGCATGAATAAAATTTGCCCCCAATATTCTAATAAAAAAAAAGCGTTGGGAGGGTTTTCACTTTTTTTTAGTTAGCAATTTTTCAAAAAAGTGGGCCGGCTTTGGAAAAAAATCTCGGGAAAATTTTAATTTTCGTTATCTTTTCGAAAATAAAAAAAAAAAAAAAATTTATCCCATGGGAAAATTCAGGGGGGCACCAATGGGGAGGCTATTTAATATCCCTATTTGGGACCTTACCAACCCTGTCTACCTTTAAATCAATTTGCAAAAAAACAGCATTTAAAAGGGGGCCCATTCAAAAAAAAACCAGGGGGTAAATTTGGGTTCCAGGTTTAGGAAAGGTTGTACCCAAAAAGGTTAATAAAAGGGTTCATTTTTAATATAATATTTTTCCCCCAAAGAAAAAAAAAAATTAATTTATTTATTTCGATTTTTAAATAGTGGCTTGAAATAAAATTTATGGAAAAAAATTTATAAGAAGAATTATAATTACAACAATAAAAAAATTTCTTTAAAAAATATAAAGGGCACTTCATGTTTATCTCCTCTAACACAAAAAAAAAAAAAAAAAGTTCCTAACACGGCAACCCAAATTCTTTTTCCTTTATCCCAAAGAAAAAAGGTTCGTTAAAAATAAAAGTTATTCATTGCTTAAAGATTTCCCATAATTGAAAACAGTTACAGTATTGATAACCAAAAAATTAAAAAAAAAGTCGATTAATAAATCATTTTTGGATATTAAGAATTGGAGTTAACAAAGGTAACACTGGCGATTTTTTTGTGAAAGGGGGGGAACCCCCAAAACAAGTTTTTAAAAGGTATTTTTCACAGGGGGATTGTTATTATATTTGAAAAAAGGGGAAAAGGGGGGGGGCCCAAAAAGGTTGGTTATTAAGGGTCGGGTTTCCCCGGGAACAAATGTTACATTTTATTTTATAAAGCTTTTTAAAACATTTGCCAAAAAAACTCATTTAATTCAGGAAAGGAATTTTTTTTTTTCTTGGCATAAACATAAAGAAATGCCAGGGCGCCCAGTTAAGACCTTCCTTTAATTATATAATTTCTTTTTTCAAAACCCCTTTCCCGTGGAAAAAAATAATAGTGGCTTAATATTAACCAAGTGTTCATACACATTGTTATCTCTCGTGTGATTTTTTTTCTTTAAAAGTTGAAAAGTATAAGGTTAATCAGCATAGTGGGTTGGCCTCTAAGTGTTCTTTTTATGACGATAATTTATTTTTTCATGGTTTAACCATTTTTTGGGAATCCAAATTAAAACAAGGATTTGTCGAAGGCACATTTAATTTTGGCAAAATAAAAAAGAAACTTTTGTGGTATATCAAGGGGAATATCACCATGAGGAGAAGACTATTTAATTTTTAACATGGGGGCCATATATATCAAGACGAGAAAAGAATTAAATTAGAAGAAGGTTTTGGCTCAGTTGCTATAATTACTTTATATTTTCAGAAAAGTAAAGGAATATGCCNGTAGGATATTTTTGGTTTGAATGAATCTACATTTAAAAATTAAGTCACTTTACCAAAAAATGAAGGTGTTAATAAATAAGTTTTGCAAGAACATTTTTATAAAAAAATTTATGGTTGAAAATAATCTAAAATTGATTTTATTTTTTTCCCGAAAACTTCAGAAAGTGAATCATTCGCCCATACTGAGTCTTTTGCAGTCAATGGAAAACTCGATTTTTAAATACTTAAAGTTTATAAAAAACTGATTTTCGCTCAAACTGAATAATGTACTGTACATATTTACAACAAGTTAATCGTTGTCATTAACTTATTTACAAATTATTCCAGTGAGTCGAAAATCAGTTTTTCATATCTCTTACAATTATAAGTATTTAAAAAACAGACTCAATATCCAACAACGCACCACCATGAAAAACTCGCACAAAAATTTTACAAAAATTTTCCAGAAAAGGGAGCTTAAGGGTTAAGGGGGTTGTGAGTGTAAAGATGCATGAGTGGAAGAAAATAGTTTATATATTTTCTAGAACCCGTCAATAACAATAATTAATTCTTAAAAGTGATGAAATAATACGTGGGTAGTATGAATTAGATGTATGATTGGTTCAAAATAATGAAATATGTAAATAAAGTGGTTTGATTGGTTCGAAGCTGTTAAGCGTGGGCGTTCGTCTCTTCTCTGCAATGCTCGAAACTTTACCATGAGCATAAAAATTATAAAAAATAAATCCTTTGTTTAACGCTTAAAACCAAGAGAGAATAATTTTTTCGACGAGCTTCTTGTAAAATATGACAATATTTCGTAGGTTTTATACATTTTCTGTTTAATTCAATTTTAAACAAAATTGACTGAGCTTATTCAGATTTTAAAGAGAATTTCTGAATTTCATTTTTACCGTCTAAAAATCAAA
>SCLH01000758.1:141268-165452 GCA_004367855.1 Oikopleura vanhoeffeni | reverse complement strand
GATAGCAGCGGAAATATTTTTATCACTTAATTTTCTTTTATATCGATGAAAGAATATAATTTTTCGGTCATTATAATATTAAAATAAATATAATCCGTAAAGTGAATTTGAACTTTAAGTTCAGCGCCCTCTAGTGATGGAACCGCTCATCAAAAAGCTGTGAGACCAGCACCAATTGATTTTTTTTAGTCGGTTCAGTTTAATGTAAATTTTCCAGTACAACTTTTTTAGCGGACAGTCCCCCCCCTTAAAGTGCTTAAAGGGGTGGTCATGTCTGATTTGCAATTTTTCAGAGCTATTTCTGGAAAATCTGAATTTTGAACAATAATTCCTAAAATGCCAATTTGTAGATCTATCCTTAATCTTGGGAAAAATTAAGTCACAAATTATTTTTGACTATTGCACCAATAGGTACAGTATCGTAACAAGGTTAAATTTTCCAAACTGCAAAATCTATCTCCTCCCAGACGGTATATCAAATTGAGCTCAAATTTCCACAGATACCGTAACGGTAGTATGTCAAATTTTAATCACAAGCTTTTTTGATCCGGTGACTGAACAATTCTAGAACGCCAAATAACCGACGATTTTTCACAATTTCAGACGTCAAAATTTATCTCCTCCGAGGATATATTTGCAAAATGGCTCCAATTTTTATCAAGAACTCCTCAGAACATATGTAAGAGATGATCACAAGATTTTTTGCAATTGACAGCTAAAACTCGAAATATGATTTTTTTGGTCATTTTCGAAAAAATTTCCGAAAAAAAGTGCTTCGATTTTTTCGAAAGTAGGCTCAAAAAAAAGCTGGCAGGTAGCTTTTTTTTTAACTAGCCCCACCCTTATCAGTCGTTTTTTTCGAAGACCATAGCAGATATCAACAAACAGTTTTTTGTTATGTGTAGCCAAGTATATTTGTGGCATACAAATTTTTTTGTTTTCAACCTGGTCAATCGGTTCACCGGTAATTAATGTTACAAAACCGGTAATGATTTTTCTCAAGAGAATCAAACAATATTTATATGAGATGATGCATTTCGGGGTAGTTTTTCAAGATAAAATTTTTGGCAATAATTATTGTGACATGTGACACCTCGGAGGGTGTCAAATTACACTTTTTCAGAGAAAAATTTCTTTGCATTTATAACTTGAAATTTTTCAATCATTTTTAATATCAAGCGAAAATTAGCATCATTTATTTCATTTTTTTTTGCTCAAGTTCATTTAGTTTTTTTTATTTTTAGGATTCTTTAGTTGTGGATGAGTTTCTTTTAAGACCTAAAG
Source organism: Oikopleura vanhoeffeni (assembly GCA_004367855.1). Classification (NCBI taxonomy): domain Eukaryota; kingdom Metazoa; phylum Chordata; class Appendicularia; order Copelata; family Oikopleuridae; genus Oikopleura; species Oikopleura vanhoeffeni. The sequence goes on along the minus strand of SCLH01000758.1, from coordinate 164,168 downwards.
AAGTTATGGAGGAAAATTTATACAAAACAATGATGTTTTTTGCAAAAAAAGTTTCAATGCATCAAACTACACACCTGATATTATGCTGTTTATTCGTCGGTACAAAATGATGGAGATCAAGTGCCATCGAATTTAACAGAAGGAAATTTGGAAAAAATCGAACAGCGTGCTCTGGCAGCCGATCTTGGAATTTCGAGGTATAAACTAAAGATGAAAGGTAAATGATCAAGTCTTATATGTTAAAATAACTATTGCAACATAAAAAACTATCTGCTATGGTCTTCGAGAAAAACGACTGAGAAGGGTGGGGCTAGTTAAAAAAAAAGCTACCCTACTGGAGTGAAACAATGATGAGAAAGTTGGCGTCAAGTCAAGTCGATATTTTAAAGTTTTAGTGGTCAAATTCGAGCAAACGTTACTTTTTAACTTCATCTTTTTAAAAAATCGAAAAAATGCAAAAATTTCGAAAAAAATTTTTGATGATTTGGTTCTTAGAACACTTAAGGGCCTCGGTGCATTTTGGCAGATTTGCACTTTTTTCATTTTTTTTTCGCTTGATGGGAAACTTTTTCCCACTTTGAAATTTTAAAATAAAAACTTTTTCAAACGTAAGTTGTAACTTTTGAGCTCACTTTGTTAAATCTGATTTTCTTCAGATCAATTATTTTTAGTTTATAAATTGTCTTTTGACAAAACACTCAAAAAAACGCGCGTTTACTATCAAAGGTGTCTAAATTACAGTAAAATTTATAACTTACTTTTAATTACTTAGGAGCCTTATAATACGGTCTAGACCACCAGCTCGAATTTATTCAATTTAATTTTATACAATTTCTACGTCGAAATCAAAAATTTAAATTTTTGAAAAAAGACGGAAAAAACCGAAATTTTAGCACGTCTAAAGAAACATATTTCTTCATGAGTTTAATTTATTAAATTTGACGTGGTGGATAGGTCGGCTTACCAATTTGACAAGTTTGGGTGTTTGAATTTTATTTAATTCTGGATAAAGAGGTCTTTCGATGGATTTCTGCCGAACGTAGTTTTGTTTCGAAAATTATGATTCAGAGTATTAACAGAGCGAAGAAAAAAACGCAAGAATATTTGAATATAGTCGAAAGTAGTCATTTCACATATTTGGCAGCTAAGGATCCAAAAATTAGTTGAAAATTGTATTGAAACAAGAAATGAGAAAACTTTCAAATATTGCTTATTTGTTTTTGACCAAAAATCACGTCAAACCATGTCATATAATTTTTGAAAAGAGCATTTTAAAAATATTAGGTCTCCTAGTAGAAAGTAAAAGTAGCCATTTTGTTAGAGTTTTTTTCTTCGTTGATTTGTACCAATATTTGAAAAAAAAATTAAAATAGAAATAAGGGATTTTTTTTCATATTTCTCGTAACTTTTATCGAAAATTTCTCATAATTTGTCGAATTTGAAAAGTTTAATGTTGAACTCAAATATTTTCTTAAAAACCAATAATGCAAAATTGCTAGTTACAAAAAGTCCTTGGATTATGAACTCACTTTGATGGTATATTTAATCGTAGACTTTAGACATAATCTTACCCAGACTCGATTGTATGCGACGGTCGCCTACTTTATAACATCGAGCCATATAAGCAAAGTTTCATTATCAACATACATTTTTCAATACTTAAAATAATATTCAGCCAATTTCCTATACAATTGAAAAAAAATTATACGAATTTGAAGGCATTCAATCAGGATAAGAAACGTCGTAAATGCGTCGTAAACTGCGATTGAATGGTGTATGGCGACGCCTCGCCATAAATCTAGTATACGAGTTAAGAAGAATATACTAACCCAGTAAATAAATTTTCATCAAGAGCCTATATCCGTATCTGTCAAAATGCACCGAGGCCCTCAATTATCACCCAATTTGGAGCATTTTTATGCCTACAAGGCCTTTATTGAATCAGGCTTGACCACCCCCTTAAAGCGTTTAAAGTGCGTTACAAAGCCAAAAAAGTTGCTCCTGGTCGGAATCATGTTTTTTGAGTAGTTTCAACCCCATCAATTTAAAAAATTAGAGCTTATGAGTTCAGTTTTGCACATAAATCCCTCGGTACTGAGTCAGTACTACTGACCAGGGATCGGCAACAGCTGGGCATCTGGGCCGGGCGAAAAAAAGTGACCCAGCGCCTGGGCCAGACCCAGGCAAAAAAAGTGGCTCCGGTGAAAATTCTGGCCCAAGCAAAAATTCTTGCTCAGCTGAAAAATTGATAAAAACGAAAATAATGGGCCGGGCGTAAAAAATAATTGAGGCGAAAAACATAAAGGCCTGGGCGATAAGTGAATTAAAGCGAAAAACAAGGGCCCGGTCGGAAATTCTTGCCAAGGCGAAAATTAATAAAGCTCAAAACAAAAGGCGGGTTATCTATAAAAATGATTAATCAAGTCATATATTGACTTATTTAATTTGGCCTGCTGAAACAACCAATTTTTATTTTGCAATTAGTTTTATTTTGTATGGTGCAGTTTGTATGGTGAATTTTTTTATTTTCGAGACTTCGAAGAAAAATGACCCAAATATGGCCCAGATGTGGCCCAGCCAAGACCCAGCAAAATTTCCAAAAAAAAGTGGCCCAGATATGGCTCAGATGTGGCCCAGCGCCTGGGCAAAAAAAAGCCTAGACCCAGCCCAGACCCAGCAGAATTTTTCAGTTTGCCGATCCCTGCTACTGACCCTATACATACCAGACGACGTCTGGCAGACGTGAATATGAAACCTTAAATGTTGTATAAGAAAATCAAATCAAATAAATACTCAAGACTTCAAAAGTGTTAAAATAAAGTATTCATATTTTGCGATAGTTATTTAAAAATATATGAAAAACCTTTAAATTTGTGATCTTCCTATTCGAAAGATTTGCGAAAAAGTTGCGAGAGATCTGAAGGGTCACGAATTGTACTTTGTTACAGATATTATTCAAGATTTTTATTTGAAGTTTATGACAGGGTCAGATGTTTTGGAGTAACACATTCTTGCCATGTTTATTTTGATGTCGTAAACCAGTTAGTTCATTTATGGTCTTGTCTTGAATCTAGCATGTTCTGCTGACAGATATCACAATATATTTTCGAAATATTGTGAATATATATTTTCACAGCACCATAATTGGCACTAAGGGGTCATTTTGACTTTTTGGTTCGTGAATCATAGCAATTTCGTTAAGCCTAAATCGCAAATCTCAAATATAAAATGAGGTTTTGAAGTCGAAATTTTTTTTTGGAAATTTGAAGAAATGTTCTTAGTAGAGAATAATGATATTATTGCTCTCTGAAGGCGATAAAATTTCGTACTTTGAAGAACCTGCTTTTTCGTTTGTACAACCACTGTTTCATTTTCGAGATACTAACTAAGTCAGAAATTTTCCCGATAAAACAGATTTTTTTTTTTGTTAATTTGTACTCAAGCCCAAAGTTGACACAACGTTATTCAGTTAACAGTGAATCATTTAAATTAACTGCTTATGAAATTTGTTTGAGACCAATTATTAATATTTTTTACTGTATTATCATAATTTTTTTATATTTCGAAATTGAACTCAAAAAATTTTGGATGATTTTGTGCCAGCCTCTCATAACCAGCAATCATTTCGACATTAATTTGAACTCAGGTTTGTAAGCCGATTTAGAATGTTAAAATTTTAAAATAATTCGAGTTCTGCCTTGTAAATGCCAAATCCGCTAAGAAATTTTGTCAGAAGTGTAAATTAAACAAAATTAACCACCTTGATTTTCTGTCGAAATAAAATGTTCACAGGGAGTAATTTATAATTTAAGATTTATAAGATTAATATGCATCGAATTATTTTAACATTAAGTTTATATTAGAACTTACTGATTTATGCGAAGCATAATTTTGTTCACTTCACAAAAAAGGGACTTCAATTTTATAATAAATATATCTGTTTTAGAACATATTTTGGTTCACAAAAGACTGGATTTAAATCAATTTTTACCCAAAAAAACAATTACATAACCATTCTCAAACTTTAAATACTGTAAATAGTGTGTGATGACTCAAAGCTGTTCTATGCAAAGAAATAGTTTGAGTTTACAATTTGAAATAGGTGCGAAAAAATGAAATTTATTTATTATTTCAACAAAAAACGTAACAAATGAAATCTTTTTTTTATTATATAACATGAAAGAAGAAAATGAACTAGCAAAATTTTCGACGTCATTAGACAGGTTGACAGAGGAAGTGAGTCAAAGTAAAAGGAGTTTTTTGTTGTTAATCAGAGAAAAATTTGACCGCAGAAAAAAGGATGAAAATTTTATTCCCTGTATTTTACTTCGTTTTGGTAAATAAATTTATTAGGAAATTATTGGTTTAAAAATTTATAATTAAAATGTATAATAAAATGCACCTTGCGCATGATTTCGGTTGGTCTCAGTTGTTCTGAGTCAACCAATGACTAAGATTTTTATTATACAAATCTAATAATAACCCTTGCAATTTTAAGTAGACTTTTAACTTTATTTTCAGGATGTCTGAAATTTAAATTTTTATCTAAATGTATTTAAAAATTAAGGATTTGAATAAAAAAGTATTGGAATTACTCGGATCAAAAGATGTTATATCGGATTTAACCAAGGAAAACCAAATTCAAGCTGTTTATCGTATAATTGAGAATGATTCGATATCTGATGCAAAAGTTGCTGCTAGAGTTTTATCTCTTGGAGTTATTATTATATTGAAAGATCTGGCTGGCATTTTATTGAAACTAGAAAATTCATGCGAATTTGTTCTCAAGGAAAGGGTCAAGAAATTTTTATGGGCTTTCAATGTATATAATTCGCAATTTCAAAAAAATATACTAGTATAAAATTTTAAAAAATGATAAAATTTATAAAAATCTTATATTTTAAAAAATTGATGAAAAGTATTTGAAAACTTTTCGAAAATAAGTTTGATAAATTTCCACTCTATGTTAAGATAATAAAGAAGTTTGAAAAATCATTAGAAGTAAAAACTGCCGGGCTCCAATTTATCAAATGCTATACAGAAAATGCAAATTTGCAAGAGACAATTTACCCAGAGCTTAATAAACTCATTTTTTCTGCGCTATCAAATCACTTAGAAGACCTGGAAATACTCAAATCGGCAGTTGGAATTATAACGAATATTTTAGAAAGTTTAATGAAATCACAAATACCTGATAATCAAAAAATTTTATCAACAAATTTGGTTGAAGGTAAATAATTATATTTCAAATGATCAAATATTCGGGTTATTATCGGCAAAAAAAAATCTATCGAAAATTTCATTTATCCATTTTATGCAATTTTTGATCTATGATTTGAAAATTTAAAATAGTATTTTTGAAAGAATTGCAATTAGAATTTTGATCCTTAAAAAGTCAAGCCAAGCCAACAAATTTTTTCGTGCTGTCAAGCCAAGCCAATGAAATTTTTTGTAGGGTCAAGCCAAGCCAACGAATTTTGTTTGCCTGGTCAAGCCGAGCCAAGCCAGACAAATACCTCTGGCTTGCCGAGGTCTGATCTAGGCTTCTCCCTTTTACAGAAAACAAATTATTTCTACTTAATTACAGAAAACAAATAATTTCTTTACTATCGCATTATAATCATCAAATGGGTGAGTTAATCAAAAAGAAGAGCCCAAAACTCATCGATTTTTAAATCGTTAGTGGGAAAAAGATATAAATTTAAAATAATTCTTTGACTGATGGACAAAAACCTCTAAAATTAAGTTTTTTTAACACTATTACGATTAAGCAAAATATTTTCATGGGCTGTTAAAACTCATGATTTTAAATGTACGATATAAAATGAAACATTTTGTTTTTTGAACATGAAATATTACTTTTGGCTGAAAAATTAAATATGCGATTACTTGGTTCAAGATTATTTTTTGCCAGTTTTAATTGATAATTCATTTTGTTAGCCTGCTTTAAGATAATTTGTATCGGAAATGTCACACATTTTAAATATTGAGATTCTCTTGACAAATTTTCTAAAGAAAGCGCTCGAAGTTTGAACGGAAACCTCAAACAACACTGTCGCCTCAACACTTTCGCTTAGAGACAAAAATTTATGAACCGTTTTATTATGACCGCATAGAACATTTTAAATTTTGAGAAATGTCTCGGTTTTACGATTTACGAGGATTAAACAAGTTTAATGACATTTCATACCCGTTCCGATCTAAAACGCAAGAAAATATTTAACCCACGCAAGATATTTTTTTATCACCGAATGGGAATCGGTGAGTGACGTAGCTAACGCGTAAAGCCCGCATTATTATCTTAAAGTGAGTATTTTTTACGATAAATAGCAAAATTTAGACTAGGTAGTTTAAAACTTCCATGACATTTAAATTTCTTCGAATTTTTTATAAAATTTGTACAGTGAAGTCCGTTATCACGGACGCGTCCCTATCAAAATAAAAAGTACTGTAGCGCGAAAAGTACCTTACGGTAACAATAGAAATGTGCCTTGAATGAGACATATGTTACATACGACTCACTATGATGTATTTTTCATGTCGAAGAAAATACTTTCGCGGCACAGTACGGCAGTTTTTGATTTGAAACCAGGTGTTACAGAACGCGAAAACAACAAAAACATTTTTCTTACTTTACCCACCGAAGCAGAGAAAAAAAGTTCCTCCCTAGCAATATACCCTTTCAGGAGGGTACAATTTGCACACTCACGACACCAAAACGGTTCATTCCGAATAATAAAATCTAATTAAAGAAAATTTTGTGAACTTCATTTCAATATATAATTTTCAAATAAATGAAAAAAAATATTTTAAGTTTCAAAATTTGAGTCGAAAAAAGTTTGGTAAGTGAGTCTCGGCCAACATATCATTTCAAATTTTCAAAAGTCCTCCCAAAAAAAAATTCTGCTCCAGATATGTCTAGGATGATAATTTTTCACGCAAATCGTACTCAAAACAATTTTTTAAATCCTGGCTGATTTTAAAATTCAACTCCAGATTGGAGTCAAAAGTTATTTTTTCGGAAGTAAGACTTGAGCGAAAAATTGTCTTCCAAACAACTCGTCATAAAATTTGAACCTTTTTTTCAGAAAAATTTTGGGTGATATTTTCAAATTCACATTGTTGAGTTTTAAAATGTATTCGTAAGAGAGCTTTTTTAAATCATTTTTTCCATCATTTTTGGCTGATTTAAAGTGACTTTACCTTTTCAAAAGAGTAAATATGCCTCAGAGGGTTAAAGTTAGATGATAACGAAAAAGCGGTTTTGGCTCAAAGTGCGTAAACGAGTTAATTTCTAGATTTACGTCGGATTATTTTTTGATTAATAATGTTTATTTGAAGAAGTTACGGCGATGATTTAGCCCCTGGAGTGTATACCAGGAGACGGCAGATTTTAATTTTTTTTGAATCGGACCGGGATCGAATCAGGAGGCTCCCAAAAAATAGGATTGTATTGGGATCGGATCGGTTTTTCGTAAAAAGTCATTTTATGCTTATTTTAAACTACAAAAATTGCCGATACTAGAAAAATAAAAATATTATAAATACATGTATGTTTTGTTCTGATGAACTATTGATAACAGTAGATTATCAATGGTTGTGACTAAAAATGCGCCATGGCATTATTTGAACTCGTGCGTCACGGAGTTAATTTAACACTCATAAGCTACAGGGTGTAAGGTTTTTACCTTCTTTTTTCCAAACTGGTTACACTTGATTTCCGCCGTTTTGATTGGTTGTCAGAAGAGTTTTCTCAGATTCAACCAATCAAAACGGCGGAAATCAGGTGTAACCAGTTTGGAAAAAAGAAGGGAAAAACCTTACACCCTGTATTTTATATAATTTTGCTTTTTGTTAAAAAGAAGTCGGGTTTTCTAGTTTGATATTTTATTTTTCTGAATGAAGTATAAATGCACAAAATTAATTAACAACTAATCTGAAGAAGTTGAATATATTTTTCAACACAAGGCCCCAAAGCCTTTGGGCCAAAGGGCTTTGGGTTCGCTGGATTTAAGGCATGCAATAATTTTTTTAATTTTATTCTAATTTTTCATAATCAGGCTTTATAAGGACAAAATTTGTCCGACAGATAGATACATTTTTTGACGAAAAGTGTTTTACAATCGCGGCTGCGATGCTCACCGCATCATTTTTATTAAAAATGCAAATTTCGTCATAAGAATAAAAGATTTCTTAAATTAAAAAAAAGTTTTCGACGAAAAATTTCCTACGAGTGGCATAGGAAAAAGCCTGATCAGAATTTAATTTTTTTAAAGGGTTTCTCTCAAAAGGGTGATTTCAACGTGATCATGAACGCCTTGAAACAGCATTTCTCCGTCAAATTTCACAATTTTTCGCTTTTTTGCTGCTCTGAGAGTTCCCACGATAGCTTCAAAAATGTTAGCACATTTATCATCATTGAATAAAACTCCAAATTTTACCATGATGGTCTCATCAGCATTTTTAGCCCCTAATCGCTGAATCTCTTGGATCAAAAGCTTAATTTCGTGCTCAACATTCATTTTCGAGGAAAAAAATATTATTTTTTTGTGTATTTTTCGCTTTCTGACTCAAAAACTGTAAAACTGAAGCGAGATCTGAACCATCGTGCGCCTACGCCACCTCCCAATGTTAACCGCAGCCACTCTGGTTCAGTATTGAAGAAGCGGTTATGTTGAATACTAAGCAGTTTTTAGACATTTAAATTTAGAACATCACAGAATTAATAATTTTGAGTTTGGATTCCCCGATACTTGGGACTACTGATTTTAGACTCAGAAAATTATTTATAAAATAACTGATAGGGAAAATTTCTAGGGGACTTTATCAAATAGATTGGAATAATGTTGAAATAGAACCTGTGTAGAAAGAACATCATTGTATTAAGCCGTGAGGTTTTTTCAAAAACCTTTGAATTTTTGCGAATAAGTCTAAATTATTGTTATAACTAATTACTTTTAAATTTTCTAGAACTATTTCCTTGTTACTTTTGAGTTTACTGTATTCATTTTTAAATGAAAAAAATTGCTTGAAAATGAATAATTATATATTCGAAAACGTTCGCAACAATAAAAATGAGAATAACTTTTATATTGAATTATTTTAATGGAAATATTTACGTGAATCACATTATTTCATTTCGGTTAAATTGTCACACAAATTTGTATTTAAAATAGTTGGTTTTTTGGGGGTAGATAGTAATTCGCAGAAAATGTAAATCGTCGAAAAATCTAAAATTTCAACTTTTCATATATACAGTATAACGACAACTTTTTGTAAAAATTCTTTCGGCTCATCGTTTCCACTGACAAATTTTAATATGATAAGATACAAAACAAATAATTTCTCAATAATTTATTCTAGATATTTTTGCCAAAAAGGCACTATTTTCATAAAAAGTGAGTTTTTTAGCCTCAACTTTAATAATCTTCGACATAAAAAAAATGAAATATTGGGTTTTACGATGAAATTCACCACTGAAAAAATGGCCAAGACGGTGTTTAAGTTAAAATTGTCTTAATATTTGAAAAATAAAATTTCCGATTTTTCGACGAATTACATTTTACTGCGAATTACCTTTTTTGGGAGAGGTTTCAATTATCGAAGGTCACCTCGAAATCGCAAGTCTTGAATAATTAAGTTTAACTTGTTCAAACTTATTCGATTTCATGCATACTTTTTTTTTTTTTGGTTGATATTTGCATTTATTCACATGTCTGTAGTCAGTAAAGGAAAAATAGGATTTTTCCGTGCACAAGAGGGCGCAGTAGAATGTCGAATTATGGTGAGATGATTGTTGAAAATCACATGATGTGATGCAAATAAAAAAGTCACCGTAAAATTGCAAGTTTGAATTTTTGATCTATCATCAATGATGATTCATCATACTATTTTTTAAAGTATACAATGAATCAGAATTTGTACGAAAATTTTAGTTAATTAAAGCCTTATAATTAACCTTGCATTTTCGGGATGACTTCAGAAAATTGAAATCGGAAATTTTTTCAAATATAATTTTTTGTGACATTTTTTGAAGGAATAAAAGAGTATTTGTATTCCAGTATCAGGATCCAGAAACAATAGTCCCAACGTTATTATTTACGCACTTTCTAGGTTGATTGTAATAATACCACATTTTTCCACTAGTTTTGATTTATTATCATTCTCAAGATAAAACAGAAATAAACTTAAAAATGTAAAATAGACTTTTTCGAGAGCTAGAATTTGCAATTTTCAAATGAGATTTTTTCAGGGTAAATATTTTAGAATTTTCAAATTGATATAGGTTGTATTTAAAAAATACGTATTCTAGGTTCACATTCTAAGTATTCATAGGTTAGTGTTCTGTTAACCCCCTCACACCCTTTGACTATCACAGATCTACAATTCAAATGCGTCATAAAGTTTGCAATTTCATTTACAAAAATATGTGTTGAAAATTTTATACGATTAGGCGTTCGAAAGATATTTTTCCTTCTTTTTTTGAGGATTTTCACCAAAATTTCTTAAAAAATTAATTGTGTGAAAACAATACATAATATCAAAATTCAAAGGAAGCCAGTTTTTAGGAAAGTATTTGAGGATTCTTTTGATTTGAATTTATTTTTTCTGCATTTTCTATACGGAGAATAATTTTTTCACAAGTGATTTTTATGAAACTCAAAATAATGAAAAAATTTATTTTTCAAAAAATTATTTTCCGAATGAATTGAACGGCAATTTAACCCAAATAAAGCTGACAAAGACAAATCGATCAAGTGTAGAACATAAAGTGGTACTGATTTTGAGTTGTCAGCTGATTAGCAATACTTTTCTTATTTGGCTCAGCCAAATTGGCTGGATATATTTTGGCGCGCGGCGATATGAATAATTGTTTTGTAAGTGATCGAGAATCTCGATTCGAGATGTCATATTTCAAATCTGAGACCAGTTTTAAATAGCTAGAGTTTCACTTGTAAATTTTTAACTTATATGTCATTGTAAAAAATGTATGGTTTTCCAAGAAATACAAGGTGAGTGAACCTCTCTTTTCTCTCGCAGTGATCGAGTTCACAGACTTCGAAATTTGAAAATGTTTTGTGTTATTCACTTAATTCTATGCTTGATCTCAATCTGTGAAAAATAAGTAAATTGATATCTGATTTAGTTTTCCCTTGATAAGCGCTCAAAGTAGAAAACTAGAATTTTGAAAATAATCGGATTTTCAAATCAATTCAAAAATAAATCTTTTATTTTTCAGATTTACATCGAATCCTTGCCCGATATGATGACCAAGCTTTGGTATTTTCTGTGTTCAAGCTGATTCAACAAATTGTGAAGCTCAAACCAAATATTGTCACGGAAGCTAATGTGTCGATTCATAATGATATCCTGGCTAACATTTATCATAATAATAGCTGGAAAATTGAAATGATAGGATACGACATCATAGTAGCTCTTTGTGATTTTTCACACGAATTGAAAGGTATAATACACATTTTAGACTAAAATACCTGATAAGGGGGTGGTGAACAATGAAAATAGTTCTATTTTTTTGACAATTAGCTCCAATCCAGGACGATAACTTGAATAAAAAAATAATTTGGAGAGCTGAGTTAAAAAGTTTTCTGAGTTGTTCAAAAGTTGAAGAAATGGTCGTCGTAAATTAAACTGTTTTTTGGCTAACGAATGGCACGGTGCCATTGGCACCCACAAATTTGAAACTTCCTTCGCTCAGAACAACTTTATTCCTCTGCTCTCAAAAAAAATTCTTTATTCGAGTTATCGTCCTGGATTGGAGCTTATTGTCAAAAAAATCGAGCGTTTTTTCATTATTTATAACCGGGTGATTCAGAAAATATCTATAAGAACTTCTACCAAAGAAGGAAATGTATTTTGTAGTCTTTTTAAGAGCCCATTTAAATTTCGTTTTCTAAGCGTAGGTTGGGATGTTTAAAACTAAAAGTAAATCATTTTTAGAATGACAGGTTTCTAAGAAAATGTATCTGAAACTCCCAAAAACAGTTGAATTTGCGAAGACAATCCATCAAAAAACTTAATTAAAAATATCAAAGCAAAATATTTCGTACCATAACCTTTTCCCAACGGAACTCCATCTCAAAAACGTTTACTATCTCTATAGCGCGTGTTCGAATCCCACTGATGTCTTAGTGATGTCTTGAGTATGATTATACGCAAGGGTCTTGATAATGGGACCGCTAAATTTTATCGGTGTGTAATTACTCAAGCAATCACTAAGACAATCACTTAGAAAACCAGGCCAGGGATCGAATTTTCTGAAAATCTGGTCGGGTCGAATATCCTCGGACCAAGTTTCGAAAAGAAATGACTTTTATCTCTTTTATGATCTTTTAAGAATTCCTTTTCATAGCAAACGACTAAGAAAATTTGGAGATAGAAAATTTGCCCTTTCTTTTGGAAGCCAGATAACAAACCCTGGTTTCTTAAAATTATTCCACAAGAAGTTTTTGAACCAATTCTTTATAAAAATTTCCGTTTATTTATTCTTTGTAATGCAAACTTGTTTTTTAATAGCATAATGACAAGCTCATTTGAAATCATTTAACGCAATTAGGTTTGTTTTGCTAAAGAATATTTTAAGTCTCAATTGGCCATGGTGGAGTTCTTGGGAACTTGGACGCTATTATTTCCAAAGTTTCAAGATGTGACGTAGACACAAGATTCAATATTCTTAAGGGGGTTGTCGCATCAGTTTTAAAAAAATATTCATGTAAATGAAAAACCTACGTTATTCATTTGTTTAAAATTGATTCTGAAATCCTTAAGAGTTTAATAATCATAGATTATGGTGGCAAACGTCACAAACGCCTTCAATTTTTGAATTTGATTAGGGTTCTCACGAACAGGCGAAGTTTTCCAAACACGAGTGGCACTGACGGGTAAGGCTGTGACAGTGAAAAGGCGCTAAAACTGAGTCCTCGTCCGATGAAAAGTGATTTGAGCGCGGTTTTTGAACGAATAATTTAAGCCAGAAATTAAATAATTTGAAAAAATCACATTTAATTATTATTAAAAAATTATTTTTCAGTAAATCTCTGTAATTTATAATAATTTTTGTCAGGTTATTGTTTATTTATTAATCAGAAAATAAACGATATATTTTTTTAATAATTTTGGGACTTTTATTCAGTGATAAAATTAAAAGAGAGATTTAACCCTAATGAAATATATTGTTTATATTTGGTATGAATTAATAAAGTTTTTTTTTTTTAATTTCTGTCGAATATACGAATACAATTTATTTCTCCATAACAAAAATAAAGACAGCCTTTTAAAGTTACTTGTTTCTTTAACAAATTGTTGTACTGAAAATACACTCCTTGTCATTCAAATGAAACACTGGCATACCTTTATAAACCAGACGTTGGAAGAATACCCAGAAATTGAACTTCACGAATTAAGCATTCGATTGCTCGCAAATTTAACCGCATCAGATAATGAATCCGTTTCACGGACATTTGTCATGCTATGTCTCTCGTATACCGAAATAATGCATTCACTACTTAGTCAGGGTTTTTAAAAACATGTTTTTCTTGCCAGTTTTATAAATTATTTAATATAATCGATGCTGAAAAGAGTTCTGTTAATTATTGATAAGCTAGTTTAAAACTTTAAAGTCTCCCGATTGGATTCAACTTCCGAAAGCACCTGATCATTCTCTTTTCCAACAAATATTTACAAATTACGAACAACAAAACAGTATATTTGAAACCTATCAACAAGAATTTTTGACCTATTTATTCTTCGAATTCAAGTAAACAATTATGGTGCCTATAATTTTTTTCCTTTATTTTTGTCAAAATTTAAAAAAAAATCTTAACCCGATATAAAGTTCTATGCGAAGATGGATCAGGCTGGCAAAACAGTCGCCAAAGGGGAAAACTGGATTGTTTTTACAACGTCTCAAAATGATTTTACAGCAGGTTATTAACAATTGTAATGAGAAAATTCTTGACCAACTGATTTAAATTATAACTCTGAATTAATAAACTAATCTGAATTAATTAACTTATCTAAATAAAGTTAGTAAGTTTTATTTTAATAGGTTCTAAAGCAAATATTTTATTCATATTGAGTTCAAGAACATGATTATTAAAAACAAATTATAATTTATTCCGATTATAATCCAGAAACAAAAATTGAACTCGGGCACCGTAATCGATATACGGTAGTAAAACATGAAATGAATAAAATCAATTATTGTTACAGATATTAGATATTAATTTCTGAACATATAAAAACAATTTAATTAGGGTATCATTTCATTTTCCAGAATCATCGGATGTATAGAACTGGCGGAAGATTTAAAAGAGCAAATATTTCGATACGAACGTCGATTTCAAATATTTTTTCTCCGATTGATTGAGGTGATTTGTTCTTCGATGAAATTGGGGTTTGAAAATGAAATGTGTCGCAAATCTCTAGCGAGTACGATTCGAAACTTATTTATTCTGTTGACGCATTTTGGATCAGATATGCAACCATTGGAAGTTTTTTTCAGTTCATTGGAAGATAATATCATAGAAAAAACTGATAATACAATGGGCTCAGGTAAAATTCCGTCATGTTTTTATTTTTTGATTCTCTTGTATGATTTTTAGTTTTCGAAAGATCTTCTGGGCGTAATTTCGGGCAAATGAAGAGAGAATTACGAGGACCGATTGCTTTCCAAACTATAGCGCTGATTTTCAAATTGTTTTACATGGAACACGAAGACAAATCTATTGTATCTGATCTGCTTACAACTCTAGAAATTGTCCTACAAGGTAGCTCTTAACTAAAAAAAGACATTTTAATACAAAGGCACTATATATACTTATACGAGGCATCAACCATAGAAAAAATGATTGCGAAATTCGGGAATCGAACCTAGGAAAAAGGACCATGTTCCGATTATGGCAGGAAACATGCTTTCTCAAAAAGTTTCATGGAACTAGTACGCTTTTGAAAATTCAGCGCTCAAAGTTTCATTTATGCATATTTTTGTTTTTGTTTTAAAATCATTGTTTTTAGATAAAAATAATTCAGACAGTGCCGAATAGTGACTTTTATTGTCTCAGAAATCCATGCATTCAGAAGACTATATCGTGTTATCTTTAACTCGAAGAATCAGAGTCCTCCATTTTACAGTCAAAATTTTCGAGCTACTTAGAAGACCTTATAAACGGTCATTTTTTAATTAAGCAAAAATAAAAACCACGTTATTATACATTTTAAGGTTACCCAAAATTAATTCAATTTTGTAATCGAACTCATTTCATAATCCGCTTGGAATCTGTCACATTCCAGTATCAAAACAACCCTGAAATCACTCGATCTTGTCTCAATTTAATGCGAATCACTTTATTTTCCGATGAATGTCTTTTCGCTCAACTGGTTACCGACGCTGTTTTACACGATAATAAGAGTATTATCGAAATTTTTCTGAAAATGAATCGAAAATTAGATGATTATCACAAAGAAACTTCGTCAGATCGAAACGTGAATGAAATTTTGCTCGAAAGAATAAAAGCATTTCTAGCCGACGAAAATTTTGATACAGAAGGATACGCTTGGGCAATTGAAGATCAAAATCATACATTTGATAAAGAAGGCTTACTTTTTTTGGCCTGTGAAAAATCTTCGATTTCAGTTATTGAAACGATTTTATATGCAAATGTATGGAGCTTTGAATTTATAAGGAGCGCCGTGATGGAGAAAAATATATCAGATGATATTAGGACTATTCTACTAGTATATTTAGTAAAGGGTTACAAAATTTAATAAAATGTAATGCAAATAAAACTTCACCGTAAAATTTCAAGGGTTGGTCTGTCATAAATAACTTACTGCGCTGACGATTTGAAATAAGAAATTTTAAAAGTCAGAAATGGGTACCAATATTATTTGTCCATCTTGTAGAGAATTTTTTTGTGGTCATTACGTAATTTTTTTTTACAAAAAATGGTGTAAGGTGCGAAAATGATTTTAGTACGCGGGTTCTCATGGTAATATTAAATGAAGTTTAACAAAATTCAAATTAGATTCGAAAGCGAAGGGTTGTCTCGAGGTGGACATTTTCTTGCAACGTTATCGGATATACCAGCTGGTCAAAATTTACCGATATAGTACAGCTTCCGGTACCGGAAGTAATATTTCAATGATTACCAAAAAATTCGCAACTATCGGTTTTCTGGAGACGGTATTAAATCCGATGATTGCGCATCTTTTGGTACAAATTATTGAAATATTACTTTCGGTACCAGAAGCTGTACTTTACAAATTTTGACCAGCCGGTACATCCGATAACGTTCCAAATGAGAATCCTCTTCGAGCCAAGTTGGCTCAGCCAAGTTGGCTCAGCCAACCCTTCGCTTTGAGTCAGCTGATTTTATTTTTGTCACCTCCAATTCAACGCTCATGAGAACCCGCGGACTTAAAAGTCATTTTTCGCACATTTAAAGTCTAAAGGTGCGAAAAATGACTTTTTAGTCTGCGGGTTCTCATGGGAGTTAAAATGAAGGTAAAGTTTAGACCTATTTTTTTGAAAAAATCTTTAGTTTTAAAATGACCAAAAAAATTCTCTACAAGATGGACTGATAATAACGGTACCCATTTTTGACTGTCAAAATTTCTTATTTCAAATCGTCCGCTAATTAGGGTAGCAGGATTAATCCAATTTGTGAAGACTGAAAACTTATCGTTGCCTTCCAAAGTTTTTTTTGTACGCAGTGGTAACTTACCAGTGGTAAGTACCAGTGGTAACTTCCACTAACGAAATCAAAAATTAACAAAAAAAAACAATTTTAAGTTTAAATTTAAGACAGTGTCTTTATCTTTTGTCTAGAACATCACAGACAATCATTTTCTTTGAGAGAAAAATATTTGTCATCACTAGTGTGTCACCTGTCGATTTGACCGAGAAAAAAGTTGAGAATTAAAAAAAAATTGTATTCAACTTGTTTCTTAGTTAATTCTAAGCAATCTAATTTCTCCTCTTCCGTTTGATACTCATATTAGGTCATTTCCGGTTATTTGAAAATCTCGGATTTCGAAAAATTTTGTAAAAATTTCGAAAAAATTTTGGAAATTCTTCAAAAATTTTTTTTGTTCGAAAAAATCATCAGGAATGGCTCCCTTATAATAGCCCCCTTAGTCTCTATACCTATTAGCCTCGTGGGTATTAGCCTCGACAGGTGACATGTCACCCACTAGGTCATGAGTCATGACTCATGACACCCTAGTCATCACATTCTAGTAATGGAGAATTACCGAATTTCGGTTTATTTTAAATAAATGTTGATGTAAACTATATTTGTATTTTCGATTATATTTTAAGAGATTTTCAAGATGAAACTTGTAAAGTCTGAATACTTTCCAGAGTCTGGAATCCTTTTTTTTATTTTGATTAGAATATTTAAAATTATTGGTTTATTTTTCACAACAAAAACCAGCACGGCCGTTAAAAATATATTTCTGTTAACCTCCTCACACCCAGAAACGAGAACTTCGACCGCACACCAAAAAGCTATCTAAGGCAATACTTGAGCGCCGTATCACGAAAACTGGAAATATCAATTGTAACTGTATTTTCACTGATTGAGATCAAATAAAATTAAGTGAACAACACTAACATTTTTAAATTTCTGAAGTTGGTAAACTAGATAAGGCGAGAGAAAAGAGAGGTTCAACTCACCTTGTAATTGCTTGAAAAACCATAACATTTTAGGAGTGTTAAACTTTATTGCATATTTAAAAGCTGGTCTCAAATTGTGATGTATATATTTGATTCGCTAACAAACAATTTATTTATATCGCTCGGGCGTTTCGGGAATAATATGGCAGGTAGAAATGTGAAAATATTGCTAATCAGCTGAAAACATAAATCATAACAACTTTATGTTCTATTATTTGATCGATTTGTCTTTGGGTCGGATCTATTTTGGTTAAATTGCGTTCAACTTTCTTTGAAAAATAATTTTTTGAAAAAATATTTTATTTTCATTATTTTGAGTTTCATATAAAATCATTGATTGAAAAAAGTTATTTTTTCGATAGAGATGCAGATAAATAAACTTAAGTATGTCCTAAAAGATATCCATATATACTTTCCTAAAGAATGTATCTTCTCAGATATTTCGGATTATTATGTTATCGTTTTCACACAATTAAGTTTTAAGAAATTTTTGACAAGAAATCTAAAAAATAGTGGAAAATAACTTTCGAACGCTTCATCTGATAAAGATTTTTCAACAAATAAATTTTGTAAATAAAATTGGCAACATCTATGACTATATTTGAATTGAGGTCTGTGACGATGCTATTTCTCGCCGTTTTGGCTTCCCGAAATTTTTTCCTTTAATAGTCAAAGGGTGTGAGGGGGGTAAAATTTTCCAAAAAGTAGATTAAGTGAAAAGTGTATCTTTTTTTTCTTGGACTCACAGATGTCACATCACAGAATATCGTCTACTGAGAGAAAAATATTCTCCTCAAAATTATATTCATAGAGAAATAATTATGTAAGATAACATGAGAAACTCTTGGAAATAAGGTAATTGTGAAATGGGCTGTTTTCAGCTCTAATTTCTTTATAAACCTTTTAGATACTTTTTATGGGGGGAGGGGAAATTTTATATACTTTTGGGTCAAATTAAAATAGTTCAGGATTTCTAAAATGACTCAAAAGGCACTTTATTTTTATTATTTCTCATTTTTTTATCTCTGATCATCAGAGTCTGATGTTTCGTTTTTATTCCAGATTTATGACAATTTCAAAAATATGGTTTATAAACTTAAATTTCAACAAATAACTTGAGATTCTTACTCGAATTCTAGAAACCTAGGCAAATTATCTAAAAATTGTACACAACTTAATTTGCATTTTATTTTTGATTTGAAAATATTTATTTTATTATTCTAAAACATAATTTCTAACGATTCGATTTATTTCCATTGTCAAAGAATGAAGTTTTTTGCGAGTTTCAAATTCAAACTAACAGAATTGAATACTAGAATTTCCAAAAAAATTCAGAAGATTTCTTTGAAAATAATCCCATTTTTGTGCAGATTAGATTTTTTAAGATACGAAATTAAAATAGTTTAAACGCTTTGTGATCAAATTGATCATTAATTTAAAATATGTTATAATTTCTGAGAAAGAGTTTTTTCGTCTGTTTAATACCCTTATTTAGCTAGAGAAAGTTCATCTGACCGAATAGATTGGTCAGGTTTGGGACTCAACAATGTCACTCCACAATACTTGGCCTCTTTATCTACAACGAAAATTGAGCAAGAAGAAACCGATTTGACAAAAAAGTTTTTTGAATTTTTCGATTCGAACTTTGAAAAAGATGTGAATAAATTTTATTTGGCAAATTATAGTTTTCATAAATCTAAAGAGGTGCTGGAACCAATAGTTGAAGAAATAATAAATGAAGCCAATGATGAGGACGAGGGCTTGGCTGTCAATGTATTTTCACCAGAGTCGCCAATAGAAGTGAATTTATCATCAAATCAAATCGAAGAGTTATCGGTCAAAGATAGGAAAAGTTACAATTTTTTCTAATATTTTTGTTAACTGGCATACGGTATTTTCCATAATAGAGTAATTTGAGTAAATTTTGTTCATATTTTAGCAATTTTGAGGTGTTTATCATGATCCTATTTATTCTTTGTGAAAATAAAAATTTCAAGCTCTAATGATAGCCTATCATTGATAGGTCATTTTGAAAAATCTTTTACATTTTTAAGCAATTTCTGACAATTTATTAAAATAATTTTTTACTGAAAGTAATATTTTTTGAAGAGCTACAATTCGAAGTATTTAGCTAAAAACGTGCGGTTCATTCCTTAAGGGCTTCGGTGCTACTTGTATTTGACAGATTTGCACGTGTTCAATTTGTTTTCTTTTGATGGTAAACTTTTCCCGTATTCACACTTTTGTTATATCCCGGTCCTGGATAAAGAAACGTAGACTATTGTTTTTACTGAAACACGACTTTTTATGAAAAAGATAAAATCAAAGTCTAAAAACAAATTTCTAGACGAGAATTTCAAAAAAATTTAATTCTTGAATCTGACAGCAGTATTTTCAACTGTGCACTAAATTTGGCATAATATTAGTTTAATTTGAATCAAATAAAAAATGCCTTCGGACGAAAAAAGCTTCGCCGGACGAAAAAAACGTCTTCGCGGACGAAAAAACGTCTTCGCGGACAAAAAAAACGTCTTCGCGGACGGAAAAAACGTCTTCGCGGACGAAAAAAACGTCTTCATCAGCGTGCCAAAAATGAGTATTTATGTTCACAATTCAAGGTGAAATTAATATGCCTGTCTAACCGGGCGGACGAAAGAAAACGTAGAAACGAGAAAACTTAGGCTGTACTTTAAAAGATTAACTCGTAGACTTTAGACATGAATCTGTACCCAGACTCGATTCCGGCAACTAGTGACCAATCTTATAAATCGAGCTATAAATAAAAAAAACAAAAAAACAAAATTTAAACGAATTAAAACATTTAATGAGGATAAGAAAACAAAAGTTGCGAAATTTACCTCGCTAGATGAAGAAAAGTGCATAAATGAGATAAATTAAACCTAATTTATATTTGAAACACTCATATAAATCTTCAAATGATTTTTATCGCTCTGTCTAACTAATTATATGGTTTCTACAAAATTCTCTAGTAAAATGCTCTTAAATTTGTTGTAAATATATATTGTTGTGAAATATATATCTTTCATGCGTAGGCGTCTTATGTAATCATTTTTCCCAAAGTTTTGAGCTTCTAGAAATGCTCTATTTAAACCGGAGGCCATACGTGATGCAATTAAAGTCTTAGAAATTCGTTACGATTCTTTTATGGGTCTTCCGCATGATTTGGTCTTTTGAAAAAAAAAATATATAGTACCAATATACAGTAATTTGACAAAGTACTTCAAATTACGTCAAAAAATTCCAGGGTCAACTTCAAACGGTTTAGAGACTTTTTCTCATTACGTGACAGTCTGAATAAAATCACGTGACGAAATAATCCAAAAATAAGGTTTAAAATATGTCATAAATAAATCCTTATTCTTGAAAATAATATCACGTGACCTTTTTGGAAAATATCATTATGTTCAAAAACTCCTAAAATTAGGTGTTTATTATCCCACAAATTTTTTCGGCGTAATTTGAGTACTAATTGTGTACTTGAGCCAAAACCTTATTTCTTAATTTGAAGGTCACGTAATCGTTTTTGGACTTTAGTGTTATTAAAAAAAAATCTTAAAAACTCCCAAAGAACATCTTCACTTATTTCAAAACGTGATTTAAGCATTTTTTGGGAAAAAAACAGTACTATTTTGACCGACCTTATTTCTTGAATTTACGGTCACGTGATCATCTTTTGCGGTCTTTGGTGTCAATTGAAAAAACAGTCTGCCTTCGAAGTTTTTCTGATTACAATAAGGAATATGTTTTATTTAGGTGATTCAAAAAATTTGGCAAAAATAAGTACTGTAATACAGTAAAAATTTTCCAAAAAAAAAACGCACAAACGTCATTTTGTCTTCAAGTTAATCGATAACTCATAAACTGATCTTGTCCATTAATGTTAAGGCGCGTGCGAAAATTGCGCGCGAAGTATACTGATAAAGGTGAATGGTCACTACTTGCCGGAAATCGAGTCTACGAGTTAAGTAACTTTTTAACAGAGAAGCATACCGGAAATTGTTTTCAAATGCACATCGACTATTTCTTCATGACAATTTATTGACAAAAATTCCATCGGATTTTATAGCTATTGGAACAAATCTTCGAGAGCTCACCTTGGACAAGAATTTCTTTGACGAACTTTCTTTCTCTTTCTTGAATGCAGTTCCAGAGCTGAAAAGTTTGTCAATGAAGTCAATTGTATCTATGGAGAAAGATTTTACAAAAACTGAACCTATCGAAATAGATATCAAAGCAAAGGTTATTAATTACATGAGCAAAATAATCAAGCCGAAGTCATCTCAAAGTCCGCAAATTTGAGATGAAAACTCCAAAAGTGCCCAATTGATCGTGAGGGAAAATTAACTAATTTTATTGACCGATGATTAACGTTTATTCAAATTGGTGTCAGAATAATTAACGCTTTTCAATTTTTCCGTGAAAACTGTTATTTCCAGCCCATCCGATAATGCGCAATTGTTTGTAAATGTCGAATAGTCAAAATTTTTTGATCATTTTTTATTGTTAGCAAATATGATAATAACTCAAAACATTTATCGTTTATTTATCAGTAAATTACGGCAATAATTTAGGCAATCTTAAATTCTCGATTATGATTGGTTCACTTTTGACCATTCAGAAAGTCGTTTTAAAAAAAAATTAATAAATGTTTTTTATTCTTCTCGGACACCATAATTAGCCTGTATTATTTATGTACCTCAAAATAAGATTTGGAAGCACACACTCTTGAGCATTTGGACCTCAGCGAAACTTCCCTATTTGAGTTTCCACTGGATCTTCTTGAATTATTGCCCGAATTACGAGCTCTTCATTTAAGATCATGCAACTTGAAAACTATCAAAACCTCAATTTATGGCCCGAAAATGCTTGAGCTTCGAAACTTAAATTTGGAAGACAACCAAATTACAAGCATAAATTGTTATCAGTACGCCATGTTTCCAGCAATACAGGCAAGTCAAAAAAATGTCAAAGCTCTCTAAATAAATATTTCTAGGTCTTGAATTTGAATGGTAATTCGTTGAAAAAAGTGAGCATATCCGATTGTGATATCGAAGAAGCATGCTTTTTGGAACCTATGATTACTCAACTTCATTTAGCTGATAATGATTTTGATGAAATTCCGAATATCGCATTTGAACTCCCAAAACTTACATTTTTAGGTAGATTGAATTTTAAGATTATGTA
>SCLH01000758.1:119167-141252 GCA_004367855.1 Oikopleura vanhoeffeni | reverse complement strand
GACATTTTATATTTAAAATTGTCACCATAATATGTTCAGGGAACCTCATCCGTCCGAAAACCTCCACGCAATTTCATACTTTTCTTATTAATTACTTTTTTGGCCGAACATGCGAAATTGTTCGAAATTGACAATTATCCTATTGAACCAATCATAAATCTTCTTTTAAGTTGGTATAATCACATTCTCACACACTTTTTTCGCGACCAATCACGAAGGTTAACTTATTAATTATTTTATATAATTTTCAAGTTCGAACGCTTATCTTTTGGCGAAGTGTTATTTCGGGCCCGAATCGGCCCTGAATTGTTCGAAAGTGCTCGATACGAGATTATTATTGGCAATACCCCAAATTTTCGTGACAAAAATTAAGAATGATTCGAAATAAAGACAAATTTTACAAAAAAAACGTTTTAGATTTGAGCTGCAATAACATTCGTCACATCACTTTCGATCATATCAATCGTATTGAATTTTGGCATCAACTTCGAAGTCTTAACCTCGCTGATAATCACTTATCAGAACTTCCAGCTGCGATTTCAGAACTAGAAGAGTTGATGCAATTGAACATAGCTAGAAATTCACTATTACGAGTAATTCCAAACGAACTAGGTCTGCTCAAAAACCTGTTCAGTTTCAAAATTGATGGACTAGATCTTATTGGGATCCCGAAAAACTTGAAACCGGTTGAGGGCAAAAACCCAAGGCCATTATTGGAATTTTTTTCGCAGCGATTGGTCAAGCAAGTACCACATAATTTCATGAAAATATTTGTGGTTGGTTCTGTGAGAAGCGGTAAAACTTCGATTGTCAAGAGTATGGAAACAGAATCAAAAATCCCTTTATCAATGGGAGCAGGTCTAGAAGTAAGAAGTCTCAAATTGAGCAATATTAATATTCTTCTTTGGGAATTTGATGGACATGATGAACGTTATTCAACTCAGGATTAGTGAACATATTGTATGAGTAATTGAACAAAAATGACCTAATTTGGTGCCAAAAAGCATTCAAGAGCGAAATGTAAAATAAATGAATGCCTTTTTCCGAATAGAAACCATGAAAGAGTGACTTGGTTAAATTCAAGCTTTGTGTGAGTGTACTTTTTCAATAAATTTTGTGGATTGGATGTGTCACTAATCAGTCAGTAAAATTATTTTTCGACTTCGAATTAGGCTGTCTGCGCAAATTCAGATCGTGCAATGTATAAATTATACATTATACAGTATAATATTAATTATAAGAACAAAAGAGTACATTTGTTCAGATATCTAGAATTATTTTGCAAAATATTGAAAATTCAAAAAAATACGGATTTCTGATTGGTCGAAATGCAACTCCATTCAACGATCAACATAAAGCCTTCAGTTTGTTCCTCGAAGTTTACTTAATTTAATGATATAAATTTTGATATCGTCAGTGTCTAATAAATTCCTGAATTAGGTTTTTAAAATACCTCATTCAAATGAATAAAACTGAAAAATTTAGCCAAAAAAACAAATATTATATTGCAATATTATAACCTCCTGGCGGACGAACGTAAGCTACGACTCATAGGCTATGGGAGATGGGAGAATACTCTTGTTTAATCGAATAAGTCTGGTACCAAATTGAAAAAAAATGCTGTTAACCGACTGTAACCTCCTTAAAATATGCATAATATTTAAAATACAATGATCACCTTTTGAAAGCCATATTTTATGTCTGAAAAAGCAGTTTACATCGTCGTTTACAACACCAATGACTGCCCGCAAGATCAAATGAGTACTATAAAACATTGGCTGCGGAATATAAAAGCCAGAGCACCGAAAGCACCAATTTTGTTGGTTGGTACACATAAAGATTTTATACCAGAATCCTCTGTTGAAGAATTCATTTATTGTTGCAATGAAAAAATCGAAAATTTGCGCCAGAAAATGAAACTTTCAAATTTGAAAGAGCAAATTATAGTTAATTCGCATGATAGTGGAGACAAAGAACATTTCAAGAAAACACTTCTAAGTTAGGGTATACTATTTTTGTACTGAAGGTATTGTGTTTTTCTCAATTATATTTTTGTCAATTATATCCCTTATTCACACTTTTGTAAATATCCCGGCCCTGATTAGGAAACGTAGTGTGTTTTTAAGTAGTAGGGCCGGGATATTCACAAAAGTGTGAATATGGGATATAATCCCAAATGTTTCAATGTAAAAAATCCTTCATATAAAATATATGTAATTGACTTAACTTATATCCTTAATTAAAAAATTAAATTATATGGATTTAAGACTTTCGCTGAACAGATCTAATTTCTTGAATAGTGCGAAATGCGAGAATATGATTGGGTGGCCTCTGATCTGTCTCTTTCAAATATTTAGGATCTGTTCGGCGATAGTTCTAAATTCATATTTATTATCACCTCTCAGCGGACAAATTCAGTCATAATTATCAAATAAAATCAGCTTTAATTTGAACACAAAGTCAATCAAGCATTATTCAAATCGGCCGGATTTGTTGATCAAGGGTTTTTAATCCACATTTAGTACCGTATTTTTTCTATTTAAAGATTTACATTTTTTGAGAAAAAATGTATACCCTTTCTGAAGTATTATCCAAAACTATAAAATTAGCAGTCAAGTTGTTGTGGATGAATTGATTCCAAAAACCTATTTGGATCTTGAACAGCTTGTTATTAAAATAGCAGCAATAGTTAGGGCAAAACAACATAACAAAAAGGATCTCAGAAAACGAAAAGTGAGGTAAATTACTGATAAAAGTTCATTTTTTCGATTGAGAAAAATCTTTCTTAAATTATTTTCTTGAAAATTTTCCTGGGTAAGCATATTTTTAGGTTCACATAATATATCAGTCTCAATATACAAAATGTGCTCTTAACACCACCAGGAGGTGTCTGGTATAAGAAAAATTAATACCAAAAATTTTCTCTTGAAAAGTTACCCTGATAAGTATATTTGTAGGTCTATATGACATACCAGTCTCAAGAAACAAAAAGTGGTCTTTACACTACCATGTTGTTTCTGATGTCAAAACAAAAAACTCCAAAAATTTTCTTCAAAAGTTACCCCTACAACTATATATCGAAGGTATACTCGGCTCAGTTCTCTACGAACTGAAAATTTACCGGTGTTTTTGCTTATTACCGGTGAACCGGTTACTGGGTCGGTCTCAAATTATATGATTCATAGATATCAACTGATTTACTCTCATATACAATTAGAATTGCTTGAATCGGATGAACCGTTTTCGAGAACATTCGCTCCGATTGCTGGTTTTGCTAAAAAAACCCGTCATAGTAAAATTTTCAAATCAACAAGAATTTTTTTCGAAATCAGTTTAAAAATCTAATTCTAGTTTCTGTTTTCAAACTGACACTGAATCCGATACTGATTCGATTAATGGTGATGAATGGCTTACTGAATTAAACGTGCCAATAATCACAAAGCTTCAACTTTCCGAGATTTGCGTGAAGAATGGCATTCAATTGACATACGAAGATCTCGATTCGGCCTTGCGATTTATTTCAAGATCGGGGGTTCTGCTGAATTATGGGGACATGAAGTCAGGATTGCAAGAACTGCTTTTTGTAGATCCTTCTTGGGTCTGTCGAACAGTTTCATCTATCATCAATATTCCAGAGATTTGCAATCGACTTGCAGAGACCGGATTCATTGACAAAGTTACCTTAGCCGACCATATTTTCAGTCAGGCTGTCAAAAAATAGTTTTTTATTTGGGACTTATTTCTTTTAAATATTTTCAAATGTTCTTCGAATATTTTTCGAGTATTTTTTGATCATTTTTATTTTAATTTTTTAATTATTTTCTAATTATTTTTTATCATTTTTTGACAATTTTGAATTACTTTTTTGTAATTAGAAGTATTATTATCGATTTATTTTCTGACAAATTTTGACTTTTTATCCAAATTTCAAAGATGAGTCATTTTGTCAAAATTTCCAACAAATCGACAGCCTTTTAAGGCCAAGCTCCATACCAAAAACTTACCACAATCAAATTGTTCGTCTTTTGGAGGTTCTCGAAATTGTCATCGAAGATCGACAAGGACGGTACTTGATTCCAGCGCGACTTCCTCATGGTCGATTTCCAACCAACGAACGAGCTTTGAGCAAAATGATCACGAGTTGGGTGATCAACGAATTTTTTATGTCGCTAAAAGCTTTCTTTGGGTAATTGTCAGTTTCTTAAACTTTGAAAAAATACTATTTAAACTATGAGTAAAAACATAAAATTTTAAAATTTGTCGCAATTAAAATCTTCGACCTTTATAGCAATCTTATGAGCTCCAAAAAACATTAATTTATGTCAGAAAAAGGCCACAAATTGTCAACTATAATTTTTTAAGATAAAAGTAAGTTCAGTAAAATTCTGCATCAAGGAGATATAATATTTTTACAACTTTTGGTTGTACAAGATTAAATTATGATTATATTTTTATTGTTATGTAAATATATTTCTAACTTTAAGGTTCTTTATCAGAACGAACCATAATTATAATACATTAGTATCAAATCGCATCAGTTCAAAAGCTTTAAACTATGTTGTCTTTAATAAGCCTTTAAAATTGACAATAATAAAGATCTTTTGTATACAATTTTTGGATATCAATGAAAATTTTCAAAAATGTGGTGCTAAGGAGCTTAGGACACTTAAAAGTAATTCACCTTGAACTTTGACTGGTCGCTAGTGGTGAAGGCGTCAAGTGCAACGAATTCTGAGATTTCAAATCGAATAATGAAATAAATTATTTTTGACACTTCGTATTTGACAAATCGTTGACCACCCTAATAACTAGACTATACGGATTCTCAACAATGCCGATAGATTTCTGGCCAAGAGTTATTTCAAGATTTCTTAATTTTTCTGAATTCGGCTCTCCAATTGGCTATGATATTTGGAACGGTCTTGATATCGAGGCACGTCGAGAAGGAATAAAACTTATGTGGGATGATGGGACAAAAGTTGTTGTTCAATCTAGAAAGAATGATTACATCATAGATATGCTAAGTCCCAAGCAACTTGAAAATGAAACGTGGTGTGGTTCTGATTGTCCAGATCATTTAGTGAAGGTTTAACTCATTGAATTATCTTAAGAAAACAAATTATTTGGTAATTTTTTTAGTCAAAAACCTTATAAATTTGTCCTTTTCACCTTGATACAAATATCAGGCTTGATACCCATATCCTTTTCCCAACCTAAGTCCATCTTGAAAATGCTTACTATCTCTATAGCGCGTGTTCGAATCCAACTAATGTTGTCTCCGTGATTGCCTTGGTGATTGCTTGAGTGATTACACACCGATCAACCATGACGGTCCTAATATCAAGCACCCTTGCGTTTAATCATACTCAAGAAAATCACTTAGACAACTTTAGTGGGATTCGAACACGCGCTATAGAGAAAGTTAGCATTTTTAAGATGGACGTAGGTCGGGAGAAGGATATCAGGCATAGATCAGGCTATTTCTGGTCACTTAAAAATTTGGAATTTTCAAACAAAATCTAGAATTTTCTTCAAAATTTTGTTTTTTAAATTATCTGCTCATAATTATTAAGATTCCTTCTCTCGTTTTTCATTACTCCTGGATCATAATAAATAATTTTTGTTCCATTTTTTTAAATAAAAATACAATCAAGATCATCCTTGCACGAGCAAAATTATTTTTTCATAATTTTTATTCTTTTTTCTAAGTTTTTCGTTTTCTATTTTTCAAATATACATTTTTAGGATCTGGAATTACATTCTTGGGTTCAAATTTCCGTCACAAATTCTAACAAGGGTAAAATAGTCCTTGGAGAAGTCATTGATGCTATTGATGGACTTATTCAAGAATGGTATCCTGGTTTACTCGAAAGTTTCTTTCCGTCAATTTTTGTATTTTCAGCTTATATCAAAGATGCCAAATTTGTGATTATTCCGTTTCAAACTCTTCTTCGTGCATGTGGTTTTGCACCAACGACAATTAATTGCCAAAAATATGATTATGACGTTGTTGAATTCCAATTTCAATGCCCTTTCGACGAAGAATATCACCCAGTTTTGGTTTTTAGAAAATAACTACGTCTAATTTTCTAACGCAATTTTTTTTTCTTATTTTTTTTTCAGCAACGAAATTTTTCCACAGATAATTTTTCAACATTTAATACTTTGAATTTTTTGTAACAATGGTACTTTTTAAATGCCAGATTGGCATAATGTCAATTAAATTATTTATATTCTCTTTTTTATATCCCTTTAACGACCTTTTGTTAATCTAGGATGTGCGGGCTGAAAAGCGGTCTATCAGTATTCACTTTCGAGGAGTGAACTTAAAACGAATATATCACGCGGTTTGGCAGAGAAACATCAATTTCATTAATTTCGTGAATCCATTTGCCGATCCAGATTCTCGATATCTTGAATTTTGACCCACAAACCCCTTAAAATAAAACTCAATTAAAGTCGGAATGCTTGCTCCGGATATTCTCCTCGAAGATATTTTGCTCCAGCAACCGGAATTAAAAATCGAACAAACTGAAATCAAACGCGACAAACTACTGGGTGTAGGCGGATTCGCTGCTGTATACTCTGGAAAATACAATATGAAACAAATTGCTTTGAAAACATTCAGTTCTAGTTTAGATGCTACAACACTGCCTTACAAAAATTTGCGAAAAGAGTTAAAAGTATTATGTAGATTAAGACATCCTAATATTTTATCGTGCCTTGGTTTTACTTTGAGACCGGAACCGACCCTTTGTATTGAATTAGCGCCAGAAGGAAGTCTTGAAACCGTGCTGGAAAATGCACAAAGTTATGCAGGTAATTAAAAATTTTGATCGAGAGGTTGATGAAGGTTTTTACATTATGGTGATAGAGCACTTAGATCAAAACTAGGTTGTCGGAGGTCGTGCAAATTGTGAATGCTCAAAAAATTCAAGATTTGACATTTCACGTGAAATTTCGGGTTGAGAACGAAAATGACATTTTTAAAAAAAATTTCAGCTCGATTTTGATTGGTTTAAATTTGGACAATCATGCATTTTTATCTTTTTTATGACTAAGTTTATGTTTGTGATTTAAAATATGTATATTTGAAATGAGGTCATCATTAACTTCGGTGTTTTTTTCGCCTTTGAAAATTGTAAAATCCCGTTTTTTGTAGTTTTAGATTCTACTTCCTCAAAACTATAATGCTCCGAGCTTTTCATTTGTTTAGCAAAAATACTTTCAAAAATTATGTATCAATTTATGCTGATTAAAAAGTCCAAGTTGGTGAAAATTGACCAATTTGTCTTCTAAAACAGCAAAATATGAAATATTCATACGGTTTGCTCTATAACTCCAAAGTTCTGTGGCTGGCTTGTAAAATTATTGAGTTTTCTGTCGATTTTCACCCACTTTTTCGCGTATATCCTTTTCTGAACGGAACTCCATCTCTAAAACGCTTACTATCTCTATAGCGCGTGTTCGAATCCCACTGATGTTGTCTAAGTGATTGACTTAGTGATTGCTTGAGTGATTACACATCGATAAAATTTAGCGGTTCCATTATCAAGACCCTTGCCTATAATCATATTCAAGATAATCACAAAGGCAACATGAGTGGGATTCGAACACGCGCTATAGAGATAGTAAGCGTTTTTGAGATGGAGTTCCGTTCGGAAAAGGATATTCAAGCAAAAACAAGGGGAAGTGAGACCGATTACCATAATTGTCTTCTTAAATTATAGATATTACAACTGGAATCCAGTTACTGGATAGCGAAAATTTCCTTATCATAAAAGTCGGTTTCATAAAAAATATATTTCATGTATTTATTAAGGTCCTCGACTTTCTAGAAACTTTAAGCATAAAGTTGTCCACCAGGTAGCTCTTGGTCTCTCGTTCCTTCACGATGAAAATATCGTTTACCGTGACCTCAAACTGGGTAATATTTTGATATTTTCCCGAGATGAAAAAGCTGCCTTGATCGCTAAAATTGCAGACTATGGAATTGCTGAGCATATCACACCTCTTGGAACTTCTGGTTATTCCGGTACATCTGGTTATTCTGCTCCAGAAGTTGTTAAAATTCGACTCAATCAAAATATTGGGGTCACACCTTATGGGAGAAAAGTCGATATTTTCAGTTTTGGGTTGTTGGTGCACGAATTGATAACAGAAAGTATTCCATGGTTTTCAGGAAGGGTGAAACTAAATTTTTCAGTCTCGAAATCTCAATTTTGTTTGTTAATTGACGAAATAGGTAATCATTTGTTGCAAACTAACGAACTCACGCATTTTAACAAAATATACAAAATTTGCGTGTTATTAAAATTTTTCAAAAAAAAATACAAATCATTGATAATAACTCTGGTAAACAGTGGTTTTCTCACAATTACTAAATTTTCTATTAAAACGTATCTAAAAATCAAATTGCTATTAAGAATTTGCGTCGCCAAATTGGCAATTAGAAACAAGCTGAAGGCATCCTGATGCTTTGATATAACCCCAATATCAAAAATTCAATTCATTAATAGGTTGAGGCTGTTATCGGCCTTCGCAAAAATACGATTTTAACACTACTTTTTTTTTCAACCAAATCAAAGTTAAGCCACTCCGAAGCCTTGGTCTTTGTGATAATTCTGATATTTTCGAATTTTTTCTTGATCTCTGAAAATTCTGTACAAAATGAATTTTTCCGTTTTTTTCGATAGTTATCGTGGATTTCAAATGAAAAATCGATAACACCGTGACAGCGTTCAGTAAAAAGTGAGAACAATTTCAAAGTCGTTTCAATTGGCTTACATTTCACAGCTTTAACCTCTGCATCTCGTTTTTCTCAAAAGTTAGCCAAACTACGCAGATCCTCGAAAAGCTACGCAATTTCACCGAAAAAACGTACTTTTTCTATAAAGAGAAAATAAATTTCATCCTTTTTATAGCTCATCAAAAAACTCAAACCAGTTCTGAACCAGATAAACTTGTTCTCCTGGGCCTAGTTCCCCTACCGTTTACAGATCTTGGGCGACCATCATGGCCTACAATGGGTATTATTGTAGAATCCTGCTCAAAATATTTGCCATCAGAACGTCCAAATATCAATGCGATTGTCACCATGCTCGAAAGACCCGTCAGTTTAGCGCTTCAATGTGTCATTCCATTAAAGTGTAGTAGACCAGTAGTTGCAGCCCAATGTTTTCAAGTATCACAAAGGATGGTTTCTTAACCCGTGCACTCAGCCATTTGAGTGGATAGTGAAATGTATTTACCGTAAGATGTATAAATGTAGTATTTCGACACTAAAGTCTATTTTATAGTTCAACCTCAAATTTGCGTATAAATTATACGGTATAATAGAAAATTTGATAAAATTAGAAAACCTAAATTCTTCGTAACAAACCGAGCAGGAAAAATAATGTTTGAAACCGAGAATATCCTTTATTGACAGAAATAAGGGTTCTTATATTTTTTTATAAAATTAACACATTAAACAAAAATCGATATTTTAATTTCCGTTTAATCTTTTCTGGCCATAGCCAAATTTTTGTTTATAAAAATAGAGAGTTTTTCCAGGGGACAATATTGCCGAAAGTTGTTTGCCAAAAAAATTCGGCGATATTGACACTGGAAGTATTTAAGCTAAAAATCGTGAAATTGCGTAGTTTTTTTCGGCGATATTGGGGTCTCTCTGTACTGTATATTTTTTCAATATCACGGGTGATTATTTTTATATTTTACAAAAGTTATAGCAAATTGCTGTACTGGCACTCATAACAATAAAATAAGCTGGTTAAATTTCGAGGGAACGATTTGACTTATTCTGAACTTAACATGCGATAAACCTTAAAAAGATTTGGAAATCTGCCTTCGAAAAGTCGAGTTCGATCCTCAAGTAGCTCAGAATTCCTGGTGGATTCTTTTGACTCTTCCGATTCTCGTTTTCGTTCTCACTACGCAGACTATGATGGGAAAGAACGCTTTGAAAATTCGCAGATGGTCCGATCCTCATCTTCCAACAAACTACTTTCAATTTCACCTCAAAATATTATTCGAAATAAACAAGCGATGAAGGCCGAATTCAACCGAAGATTAGACTGGCAAATGTGGGTATTGAAAATGCCCGTACAACCTCAAAAGTCAAGTTTTCTATTTCTTCGAGAAATTGTTTTTCCCAGGATTTTGAAAATTTCTATATCATATAGATTTATTGCCCTCGGCTGACTATTTGATTGATGCGAAATGCAAAAATATGATTGGGCGACAGCTCAAATTAAAGCCGAGTTCATTGGCGGTTACTCAAATGCAGGTTGTTGATTGGCTTCGAAACATGTCTAGCCAAAACATCAAACGCAGAACAAGTAAAATCCATATTTCCACTGCATGACGTTTAGCCCAAACTTTACACTAGGTTTCAATTTTTCAATGAGTCGAGAACATTTCGGGTATAAATTTTTTTCATAGATTTTCGTATAACATTTTCAGACATACGTTTTTTAAAGAAAAAAACAGCTTCATAAAATGTTCGAAAACAATTATGACGAAAATAGTAACTTTTTCAAAAGTCCACTGGTAGCAATTCTTTGCTAGATTTACCTAATTTCAAGTCAATGGGAAGACGGTCAAGAAATTGGTTTTTCAAAGAAAGTGATCATTTAAATATGGACGCAATCGAATTCGATCTCAGCACCGTTCGAGTGCATTCGAGTATTGGAGTCGATATAAATCATCCTTTATGTTTACTAGGCGTAGAATCCGATATTTCTATTAATGAAATGCCCTTAGTTTTGGCTGGAACAAAACAGGAAAAGAGCATTCAAATTTACTCTGAGCAAAAACTACTCGCCAGAAATTGAAATGTTCTTATTATCTAAATAAGTAAATACTATTTTTGTGAGACGACGAAGAAAGTGCTTTAAATTTATTGATTTGCCGAAGGCGTTTCTAAATATCATCATTTTTTAAGGAGGTGGCATAAGTCCGGAAGATTGGTAAATTTTTTAGAGCGATATACGGAAAAAAAATAAGAAAATTTAATTTTTTATTTTGTTATCTTCAATAAAAGTGTTCATTCTTGTTTATATATTTAATTTCTGGACGTAACTGAGTATCTGTGAAAATATGAAAAAACACTTTTCATCTGAACTTCATTTTCAACTAAAAAAAATTCCTCCATATCAAAGTTTTTTTTTCATGAAAAATGGTTAATATCTGTATGAAAAAATGGCCAAAAATAGAGAAAAACAACTTTTTTTGAAATAAAAATTGACCTTCAATTTTGGATATCAAAAGAAATGACGCTTATAACACCCGAAATTGTTTTAGGAATCTCTTGCAAGAATACAATAATTCTATTACAATTTTCAAAAATTGAGTGCCAAATGGCACTGATCGGTTATACAGCCAAGTGTTGTAAATTTCATCAATAGTTTAGAAATGATAGTTGCGCGATCATCCCATGAGTTGACATACGGAAATTTAATAGATACCAGAAAATTTAATTAGTGATTCTGCCTGATTTTTATAGAGAATTCAAAAACCACTTATAAAAATTTTGGACTTTATTTGCGGAAAATTTTCATTATATTTTTAAAAAAGTCGACAAAAGATGGAAAATAAATTTTTTATGATTTTTCAAACAGCGGTCAGAAAATAGGTAGGCATCTATGAAAGTTAAAGTAGCTATTTTTTGTTATAACCCAAAAAATCAATTAAAAAATCAGAAAAAATTTTGGACAAAAAAATACGGAAAATTTTCATAATGTTTTGATTTTTTTTTGAAATTTTCACGAATTCAGAAATGAAAATTCGAACTCAAATCTTTCCGCAAATAGATAAAAAAATCATTTAAATGAGCTGGAACACATTTATTCTGGTTGAGCTAACGATAATAATCACAAAAAATTAACTTACTAATTATTTTCGTAAGTTATATTGACTCCAGTCTGCCGATATGCTATCTCCCTAAGGGGGTAGTGTCTGTGAAAAAGTTTTTCTAAAAGTGAGAGAACTATACTAAATCGACGAAAAAAATCGATTGGTGATGGTTTCGCGACTTTTCATATAGTGGTTTTCCCACCAGAGGGCGCCAAACTTGAAACTTTAGGTACATTTTCTGTTTAAGTACATATCAGATCAAGTTCATTTTACGAACAAATTAAGCTTATAAAACTAAACTAATGAAAATACGGTTTAGTTTTTTGAAAAAAAACTCAAAATACAGTGAATAACCTCAAAAATGTGAATTTTTGTCCACTTAGGTATATTTTCTCAGAAAACTGCTCATCAGAATAAAATAATTTTCTGGAGGTTACATTCCTTATACAATTTTGGAGCAAAACTACGATGTATTTTTATCATTTTTGTGATCCAACAATAAATATAAGCATAATTATAATGCCAGAAAATTTTTTAGGCGATATTCAAAAAAATAATAAATTATTTTTTTCGTGAGGCTTTGAATATCCCTAAATGGACATGAATATAGGATGAAATGATCTAATTTTCAATTTAGTGATAATTTTAGACCTCTATCATATCCAGAAATGTCTTTTATGAAAAAATAAAGACAAATCAACAATTTTTGTCTACTAGACAAAAGAGAAAAATATAAAGTATCGGTTAATGAGGTGCAATATATAATTAGAATTAAGTCAGTTTTGTTTCTGAGAGAAAATAATGGCTGATTAGACAACGAGAGTGATTTTTCTCAAAATGGGTTAAATTCTAGAGATGGCGCTAGCACGAAAACCGCGCACCTTAGAGATGCAAGACTAGCACCAATCGTTTTCTCTTGGCCGACTTCGTATAGAACTCTCACTTCCAGAAAAAAAGTTCACAGACACTACCCCCTTAAAGAAAATTTTAAAAATACTTAACAATTACTGATTTAAAAAAACCTGTTTTCCCATAATTATTTTTTTAATTCATGAAAGTTTTCAGAGTCTTACATAAAAAATCGCTAAATTATTGAAAAAAAATCTTAAATTTCCAGAGCAGTGACTGAATCTATCTCAAAAATATATAACTTTTATAATATCAAATTGTGCAAAAAATTAGCTAACCAATAAAAATGCAATTCGAAAATTTGGTTAGTAACGTAGTTTTTGTGCTCAAAATTATGGTGCTCTTTTTTTATTGCCATCATTTTGTGGCGCTATTTTGAGTGGTCAAAAATCGATATTTTAGAGTCTAAAATTTAGACATTCGAAAATTAAAAAGAAGAGGGACAATTTGCATTTATTTTCGAAAGTTTCAATTTTTTAGTACCATAATTTTAAGTGGCAAAAATAAGCCGACTCGGGAGGCCTGAATATAATGAAAAATCAGTCCTGATGTTTCTGACCAACTTCTCAGTTATCTCTCCTAGTAACGCATTTCCAAAATAAAAATTCGAATTTTTTTGTCTTAGAATATAAAGTGTAAAAACTACTAAACTTTGTAGAATTTGTTTAATTCTTTCTAAGGGTTGCATTGATATTTATGATGCTCGTCACTGGACAATTTATCAGTCATACAAACATTTTGGAAGCAGCGTGTACCAAATGGTTATACCAACACATCGCCGATTTTTATCTGGAAATAAAACTTCAAAAATGCGTTCTCGTCGATCATCAATCCCAGCGTCTTTTTTGGGCCGAAAGCAAAATCAAAGATAGGGAAACTTTGAAATTAAAAATTATTTGTTTATTATTAATAAATAAAATTTATAAATATTAGTTATAATTTATAATCGATAGTTTTAAAATTTCAAAAAAAATAAGAGGAATTAAAACAAAAATCAATTTCTCATTTATGTTGCAAAATATTTCCTATTCAAGACTATTTGTTGGGCTTGAAGATGGAAAAATTGTGAACGCGTTGATGGTCGACGTGATTGAAAATCGTAATAATACTTGGACAGAACTGAAAATCCCAAAAGCAGGACCAATTCATAAATTAGTGGTCGAAGAAAATAATGGTTATACTGAAGGTTTTTATAAAGACGAATTTTTTCTTAATTTACAGGCTGTTTATGTTCGAGAGATATTTGAACGATTTTTACCTCGGAATTGTTAAATTATTCATATTTTTTGCCTGAAAACTTTTTTATCTATTACAGTAATTGCTGGGTCTTTTCAGCCACTTTTTTAGTTAAAATTTTTATATAATTTGGCTTTTGAAAACGACTTATCCGATTGAGTTTTTAAATAGCTCAAACTGAGCACGAATATAAAGACAACATAAATTAAAAAATAAGTTCGA
This sequence comes from Oikopleura vanhoeffeni, assembly GCA_004367855.1. NCBI lineage: Eukaryota > Metazoa > Chordata > Appendicularia > Copelata > Oikopleuridae > Oikopleura > Oikopleura vanhoeffeni. The sequence goes on along the minus strand of SCLH01000758.1, from coordinate 127,029 downwards.
ATCAGACCATTTTTTCCTATTTTTTTAAGGGAGTACTGGTCGCATTTTAAGGCCAAAAACAGGGTTTTCAGCGTCGCCTCAATGAAGTACTAGAAACAGCACGAACATATGTATTTCAGTTTAGGGTTAATTAAACATTGATCTTGCTTTCACAAAACAAATCGAAGGCCTCTGATTGGCCGACCAATCAGGAACGACCTTTCAAAAGTGGCACTATTTTAAACAAAAAAAAATAATTCAACCATTTCAGTAGTCTGAAAAATAGTGTGAGGCTTTACACGGCTAAATTTATATGAAATACTTCTTCAACTGATTGTCAAATTATGACAAATTCTCAAGAAGACTCTAACTTGATTTTGCTCGTGGTAACTTTTGCGAATTTTTCTCAATAGGGCGTTTACTCAAGTACATCAAATTTTCTGGAAATCTGATATTATCATTTGTCACATAGCAAGCGATTGAGTGTGAATTTTGAAATCAGAATTTTCGTTGCAAATTATTTTACATTGGCTGATCAACAGATTTTCGACAGAAATGATTCGAGATATATTTGAGTTTTTTATCCATATAATTTTTCAGTCTTTAGCTCCGTTTGGGTCAAACATCTCAATAAGCCAGTTCTAGTCGTTCCAGAAATGACAAAAATGTATATTTTTGCACCAAAAAAATGGTTAATTTTTTAGGGTATGCTTTATGTGGAAAGTCCCAAATTGTCCAATTTAAATATATGAAGGATGGAGTTGGAGACGATTTGAACGTTAAAATCATCGTGAATCGAGACGGTAAATTCAAAGATTTATCCGTTGGAACTGCTTTATATGTTTTACTTGAAAACCAAAAAACCATTGAAGTTTACGACAGATCCACCTTGAATTATAACAGAAGTATTCATATAAATCAGTTTATAAAAAATGGGAGATCAAATGATTCAATTAAAATAACCTCAATGATAACCGTTAACGCTGGAGGAGTAAATTTATGGCTTGGAACTTCGCATGGAGAAATCATTATCATTCCAGATCGGTTATTGCAGAGCAAAAACCATAAAAGTGTGAGGTAAAACAAACAATGAGGAGAGCTTACTTAAGGGGGTGGAGGGGGCGACCTTTTATGACTTTTTAAGCCGTTTGGAACATTAATTTGCAAAAATTTATATTTTTCTAAATAAAGTTACTATGAGAAAATTAATGGCCTTTACGAGAAAAATTCGTATCTCTTCTAGAAATTTTCTCAAAATTTGAAAATTTCTCATAATTTGGAAATTTGAAAGTTTATTTTTATTATTATAAACTTCTAATTAACAAAAATGAATTCTCCAGGCCCGATTTAGTTAAATTTTGATCTTCAAAAAAATAAATTTAAAAAAAATATTTTTCACTTGCAGTCTTTTTTTCTAGCGCTCACGTTTATGTATACTGTGAGAGACTCAGTGCGAAATTGCAAAATCTGGAGGGGAAAAAGTTTCGAAAGTGCATACGTTATATGATCCTGAAATAAATTTTTAAATTTTTGAAAATTGAGAGAGGAGAATAGATTTTGAAAAATGGCTGAAAAAAGCGGTAAATTGGCGCTCGAGAGCATTCTAGGGTAAATTTCAAAAATTTTGGGAGGGGCGTTTTTTATAATTCAAATCATTTGCATACCTTTATATCACTATTAATCAATGAAAAAACCAGGGAGGAGATAGATTATTTGCGTTTTGAAAATTATTGCTCTCTGCTCTAAATTATATGTCCGAAAAAAAATTTCTTTCTCAATTTTTGACTTAAATTGTTTGAAGATCAATATATTTTTTTTAATTTGACTCCATCTTGTTCTATTCTCTCACAATCTTGCCTCAAAGTCAAAACATGCGAAAAAGGTCCCCCCTCCACCCCTTAAGGGGGTTCTATAGGCAGCCCATATCTTTGTACTGAAAATTATTTGACTGGATTTTAGAATTTTGATCTCCACGTAGATTGTTAATTATATAAAGAATAAAAGTTTGAAAAAATTTAACATTCTGGAATTTTTTTCATAAAATTTAAACAAGCTTATTTTGAGTATATAGGTTCTATAGGCAAGTCGTATCGTCTTGAACTAAAGAGCTAGAGGTCTGATTTTTTGAAACTCAACGTGGCTTTTTAGTCATATAAACTCAAAAAATCGTGAAAAAATTACCAAAAAATTTTCGAAAAAATATTAAAATTTTTCTGAGTGTCAAAATAAAAAAATCTTTTCTGCTCTAGCGCTCGAACGGTTAAATATTTGGTCATAGTTTATAATACCGTTTCCAAAACATTTAACTACGAATCGTTTGGTCTTTAAAAAAACTGATTGGACGAATTGGATGTGCAAAAATAAATTTTCAAATCGTACTCCTGGGAAGTTAAAAAAATGAAATCGTTAAATCAGGCACAACAGTTTTGCTAACAATTATTACGAAAACTAATAGTGCATGGAAAAATAGTTGCCATGTGCATGAAAAAAAAATACACTTTCCGTTGCCAAATAGCAAAAAACGTCCTTTTCGCCAGCTTTGATACCTTTTTAGTGAGAAAAAATAAAAAAAAAGGAACAACAGTTTTTTCCGCCTTTGAATTTCGCAGATAATGTCAAATTTTGAAACATTTCCTAAATAGGACGAAAAAAATACAGCTTTTCAAGAAATTTTTTGCTCCTGGTTTACCTCATTTACCGGTGCGTTCAACATCTTCTTAAAATATTGATTTCAAAAGTTCGTTCCAGGAGATTACGAACTAACTTATCAGATATTTTTATTCACTTCATATGCTATGCCGAGAGGAAATAAGCATTCATTTGCCTATAGAACCCCTTTAATTTTAATTATCGAATTGATAACAATCTCCAGTTCCCGTAAAATAAATTCTTCATCTTTGCCGGTTTTCTCCTTAGTTCAGATAAAAAACCAATGTTTGGAACCGGTTTGACCCGTGTATGTAGTCTGTCTCAATTGACACAAATATTCATTCACTTCCTGACAGACAAACACTCAATTTCTATTTATATTTAGCACACAGTTTCCGGAATTTCTTTATCTTCTAGTTCTTACATTATTTTTCTGGCTTTCTTTTTCGTTCTGGACCACTTACCTACCTCAAAAACCACGAAATTCTGCTTTTGACGGACATTTTTAATTTTTTTTAATTTCTTCTTCGTCGAAAGCAAAATTTTTACGCCAATGGTTTGTTTGTATTGTTTCTTTGGAGCCACACAAAAAAAAATAAAAAGCTGAAATTTGACAGAAAATATTTTTTAACAAAAATTTTTTTTTAAATAAAGATTTTTTAACAAAACATTTTTTTTAACAAAACATTTTCTAAGAAAACATTTTCTAACAAAAAAAAACGTATTTTAACAAAAAAACGTTTTTTAACAAAAAAACGTTTTTTAACAAAAAACGGCATTTTTTAACAAAAATCATTTTTTAACAAATCAAAATATTTTTTAACAAAAATGATTTAAAAAAAAAATTTTTAACAAAAAAACTTTTTTTAAAGAAAAAACATGTTTTGTTGTTTTTATTAGTGACTAGACTCTTATTAACCAACACCGCTTGCCCGATCACACCGCTAGCGTACATTCGTCTTTTATATTTAACAATTTAAACGACATAAAACGAAGCAAAGCAGTTTGTCAAAACAAAATGGTGTTGGGGTGAGAATAGTTGGGTTCCGCAGGAACCCTATTTTTCTTGCACCTAACCCTAATTTTTTTACGACAAAATGTTTTGCCATGCCCTAAGTGTACACCTTAATTTTATAGTACAAAATATTTTCCTCTGTTTAAAGTGTACACCTTAATTTTATGTTACAAAATATTTTCCTATGTTTAAAGGATTAGATCTAGGGTTAGGTAAACTTGTGTCCAGTGTTCACAGTTAAAAAGGTTGCAAAACTGTTTCTTGGGAAAGGCTCGGGTCAGGTAAAAACATTTGTTAACAAAAAAAAATTTATAACAAAAAAAAAATTTTTAACAAAAAAGACATTTATTAACAAAATTTGAACATTTTCAGACGTTTTTGAGTTCATGCGCTTAAATTTGGCAATCATCCAATTGCCAAATTATTTTGATCAAACTTTCTGCGACTAAAATTATTTTGTTCTCATTCTGAAGATGATTTAATAAAAATCGAAAACGTTAAAAAATACAATTTTATATTGAAATTTCATAATAACCAATGTCTCAACACAAACGAAAAATAAATAAATGATGGAAAGACGCATATGCTTTTCTCGGAGAAGTCTATGGTTATTGTTAAATCGATATAATTTTGTTTTGTTAATAAATGATTTTTTAGTTAAAAATTTTTTTGTTAAAAAATGTTTTTTGTTGAAAAATGTTTTTTGTTAAAAAACTTTTGTTAACCCTTGTGAGCACAGAGCCACAATTGTGGCTCCAGCATACCTAAAATCATCGAAAAAAGACAAAAAACTGGATCGAGGAATCTTTTGTTTCAAATACATTATAAAGAATTTAGATTCGGTTTCAAGAAAATAATTGAATTTTTTTTTCGAATGTTTTGTTCCGGCATTACGGGGAGTTGATTTATCAGGATTTTGAGCCTATGTTTCACTTCCGTAAAAATTTCGGAACTGGACATACAAATCAAATGTGAGATNGTTAAACAATGTTTTGTTAAAAATATTTTGTTTAAAAAACCCCTGCCGAAATTTGAAGGAGAAGATAGTTTTTTTAATATTTTTGAGAATGTTCTTGTTGGATGTAGGTTAGATTTTATAAGAATATAATTAATCCTGAAATGATCTCAATGACTTGCTCCTAAAGTTAAGGGCTTCGGTGTATTTTGACAGATACGGATATGGGTTCTTGATGAAAACCTTTTGTAACTACAGAATTTTCGAGTTATTGCTTTTAAAAAAAAATTGAGCTCGAATTAAACTTTTCGAATTCGACAAATACTGATAAATTTTTGAAAAAAGTTCCGAACATTATAAAAAAAAGCCGTATTTTATGTTCAAATTTTTTTAATAACTATTAACTTATTTTTCAAATCAACAAAAAAACTCTTCAAAATTGCCACTTTAACTTTTCGCGTAGGTCACCACATATTTTTTATATGCTATTTGAAAAATCATCTGACATTTTTTTGGATTTTCGGTCGAAATATTTTGAAAATTTTTGTCATTTCTTGTTCAAAAGTTTTCAAACTAATTTTTCTGGAATCCTAAGCTGAAAATATTGGGAATGGCTTCTTTCACTATATTCAAATATGTTCTCGTTTTGATTCTTTGCTCTTGTTTATACTCTGAATGATACTTTTTAAAACGAAACTACAGTTTGGCAGAAATCCATCGAAGCCCTTTTTTATTCAGAATTAAAAAAAATTACACTTAAGGGGGTAGCGGTCGCATTCTTTTTAGGGTACTTTGGGGTGTAAAAATAGCACGAAATTGCTAGGGAACACTCAGAAAGCATAAACTTATTAAAAAAAAAAAAATCCAAAAAAAAGTTCGAAATTTTAATTTTTTTCAGAACTTTTCTGAGTATTTTTTTCGGAAAACATTGAAACTCACTTTTCGACCAGAAAAACTCAAAATATCAAAAAGCAGTAGGCAGATTTTTTTATAAGTTGAAAACTCAAGCTTTAATGTTGGTGGTTACTTTCGACTAAATCCGCGACTTTTATTTTCGATTTTCACTTTCCGGTTTACTAAAATCGATTTCTCTAGAATTCAAACAACCAAAATTTAAAAATTCTGTCTCCATCATATTAACAAAAACATATTTCTCCATCTTTTCCCAATTTATACTGCATTTTTGAAATGAAACCTAGAGAAGATAGATTTTGAAAGCGAAAAAAATCTTGAAATCAGACGGTTTTCTCGCCAGTTCTAGAAAAAACTAGTTGGATATTTAAAAAATCCTTCGATTCATATCACAACCATAAGTGTTTCGTTGGTTCTATACCAAGTTTGAGGGAAATCGTATGCAAGCTTAGGAGGAATAGCATATTGAAATTCGGTTAAATGTTCTAGAAACTCGCCGCGATGGTGGTCACCAAGGGTCGCCAAAATTATTCTTATGAATTATTATGTGTAGCATTAAGGATAGATCTACCAAATGGCTATTCTCAAAGTTCGAAGCAGTTTTGTATTCTGTAAAGTGGAGTACAAAAGTACATTTTTGCGACCGCTACCCCCTTAAACTTGCCAAATTGGTAAATCGACTCATCCACCGTGTAAAATTTGATTAATTAAACTCATGAAAAAAAAATTTTCTTTCGATGTGCTAAAATTTCGTTTTTTTTTTGTCTTTTTTCAAAAATTTAAATTTTCGATTTTGACGTAAAATTGTATAAATTTAAATTAAATAAATTTTCAACTGTGGTCGAGACCGTTTTTAAGGCTTCTTATAAATAAAAAATAGAAGATAAATTTTACTGTAATTTAGACACCTTCGATAGCAAACGCGCGTTTTTTGAGTGTTTTTTCAAAAGACGATTTATAAAGAAAAAAGAATCGATCCAAAGAAAATCAGATTGAACAAAGTCAGCTCAAAAGTGGCAACTTTTGTTCGAAAATGTTTTTAACCAAAAATTTTAAAGTGGCAAAAAGTTCCCGATCAAGAGAAAAAAAATTGAAAAAGTGCAAATCTGTCAAAATGCACCGAGGTCTTTAAGGGGGTTGTAGGTGTTAATGAAACAAGCGTTGAAGAAAATTGTTGTTTTATTCTTGAATTGTACTAAAAGAAAAAAATTCAGAAAGTACAATATTTTGATTGATTTATTTTGATTTGGTCCCGCGTAGACGTGGACGTTAGATGACAACACATGTTACCCACTGCTGGAAAATTAAATCAAATGAATCTATTTTTACTTACAAAAACAAACAGAGAATAATTTTTCCAACGAGCTCGGCAACATATATCCGAAAATTATCATACCTTTCGTAATAAGTCTGTTTTATTCAATTTGAAAGAAAATTGACTGACTTTAAACTGATTTTCTGAATTTCCTTTTTACCGCCTAAAAACCGAAGGAGATCTTTTGTTTAAACCGGGCGGCTCATTACCTATTTCATGACGTCGTTCTTTCCCGCAACATCTTTGTTTGATTAATTTTAAAGCAAAATTGACGTAGAATTAACTAATTTTGTGCATTGGAACATATTTTTACCGGTTTTTCAGTACGGCACCGGTGAGCTACCCTTAACCAGAATCAAAAACAATTACTTGCAGTTGATAGAGAAGGTTTTAGTCTCCAGTATTTTTTCTCTCGTTTATTCTTATCTGCCCGTTATCGACCCTTCCAGTCCAGCTGGAAGAGAGGGCTAGTTCCAACATTCTACACGAACAACCCCTTTAAGAGGGTCGGTGCATTTTGACAGATTTGCACTTTTCAACTTTTATTGTCTTGATGGGAAACTTTTTGCCACTTTATAATTTTCGAATAAAAAGTTTTTTCACACGTAAGTTGCCACTTTTGAGCTCACTTTGTATAATCAGATTTTTTTTCAGATCGATTATTTTTAGTTTATAAATCGTCTTTTGAAAAAAAACTCAAAAAACGCGCGTTTTTTTGCTTTATCAAAGGTGTCTAAATAAACATTAAATTTCTTTTTTTTTCTATTTTATAATTAGAAGCTCAAAAAATGGTCTTGACCACATCGAAAATTTATATAATTTGATTTTATATGATTTCTACGTCAAAATCGAAAATTAAAATTTCCGAAAAATAGACGAAAAAAAACGAAATTTTAGCACAGCGAAAGAAATATTTATTTTCACGAGTTTAATTTATTAAATTTTACGTGGTGGATTGGTCGGCTTACCAATTGAGCAAAAATTCATTTAATTTATGATAAAAGAGAGCTTAACTAGATTTCGCGCAAACCGTATTT
>SCLH01000758.1:98787-119146 GCA_004367855.1 Oikopleura vanhoeffeni | reverse complement strand
AGTCTCATATGATTTTTCAAATAGCATAGACAAAATATGTGGTCACCTACACAAAAAGTTAAAGTGGCGATTTTGAAGAGTGTTTTTTGTTGAAAAATAATGAAAAAAAATGGAACAAAAATAAGGCATTTTTTTGATAATGTTCGGAACTTTTTTCGAAAATTTCTCATAATTTTTCGAATTCGAAAAGTTTAATTCGAGCTCAAAATTCGAAAAAAGCTCAAAATTCGAAAAAAGCAATAATTCGAAGCGAAAATTCTGTAGTTACAAAAGTTGCCTAGATTATAAAGCATTACTTTGATGGTGGATATTGAGAAGAATATATAAACCCAGTAAAAAGTTTTTCATCAAAAGTCCATATCCGCGGATATCCGTATCTGTCAAAATGCACCGACCCCCTTAATCGATGTTTGTGCAATACGATCTTTGCCACTTTATGAAGAAACCGCGTCGAAAACCTTTAGTAAAAAACGCAGCAAAATTAGCGACACTTACTCCCTTAGTTTTCCGAATTTTCGAAAACAATTTGAAATATATAATTATATAATAATATTTATACTTTTACTGATGGTGAGTTTTTTGATTTATTCATTTTCAACCATTATTTAATAATAAGAAAGCGACGCACCGATTTCAACAGAAAATTTTTTTTGAACTTGAGTCTAGAACAGCTTTAATAAAGAGTATAAATTTGGGCATGGAGAAAAATGTATCAAAAATTTTTGCATGCCATTTTCAAAATAGTTCGAAGAACGATAGTTCTGCTTGTTTATTAAGCTTTGGCCGCTTCATTCTTATAAAGAAGGCCTCAGCGTCATTACGATGATCTAGAGAACGAAAGTTCTTCTGCAAAATTTTGAAGTGGGATGCAAAATATCTGAATTTAAGTTTATCATTTGAGAGGCCTACTTTTTGCTTTTCGAGAGCAAGTTGTTTTTCGGAGATATTTGGGTCAGTATTCGGCTTTTTAAAAAATTTACATTTTGACTTGTATGCTTTGCAAGTCTGAATATGACTCCAAATAGCGGTTTTACGACTTTTTTGTTGATGTTCACGCACTCGCACAATGAGTTTACGTTTACTTTGACCTATATAGTCTTCAGAGCATTCACATTGGAAGTGATAAATGCAATCAGGAGTTTCAGGGATTTCAGCTTTTGGTTTAAAAGTGTATGAGTAAATGTGAGAGATTTTAATACTTCCAAAGCATGTGTTAATCGCGAAATCAGGGGCAAAGTTTTTCATTTTTCGAACTACCGGTAGTTTTTTGGCTAAAGTGTCTACCATGTGGCTGTTGTAATCTAGACAGAAAAAATTAATGTTCTCTTGTCTCGGGGGTTTTTCGTCATTTAAGAAGAATATTGCGATTTTTGATTCAACTAGTTTGGAAGGATAGCTGGATATAATTATTATATATTTTATAAACAAAAATTTATTAAGAATCTGTCAATTTAATGGACCCGTGACCAGTCTTTCTTATTTCAACAGTGGGAAAAAGGGAACGCACGACGAAATCCACGATGCTGTGATGGCAATCGGAAGTGGATATTTACAGCCAAATGAACAACTAGCTGGAATACGATCAAATACTAGCTGCAATAATTTGTATTCGTTACTTTTTGATGCGGACGCAATTCGCCTGTGAGATTTAAGAATAAAATTTTGATACAAAATCAGTATAACTTATGTAATATATTCAAATGAAGCTCATTTAACATTATTTTCATTCCATTTTTCAGCACAAATTTCGAGGATTCCAGTTTTTCATATCTCGGATTTATCCTGATTTTTGCCTGGATTTTTTACCAGCACATCATTTTTGAGTCAAATTTATTGTATTTAATTAAATATTAAAAATCCCAAATTAATTAAATTTGCTGGTTGTTTGTCCGGTCGTTTCTACAAAAAAATTATGATTATTCGTAATAAATTTGTTGAGATTTTGTTTAGAAAGGTTTTGGCTTTTGGCGGCGCTACAAAGAAAAATCTCGGCAAATTTATTACGAAAAATCCGAATTTTTTGTAGAAACTACCGTAGAGACAATCCGCAAATTTAATCATTTAGTATTTTTGATATTTTATCAAATACATGTACAATAAATTTGACTCACAAATGATGTGCAGGTTTAAAATCCAGGCAAAAATCAGGATAAATCCGTTAAAGAGATATAACACCATTGAGTGAAATTACCAATAACCGAACATTTAAGGTAGTTCCCAACGTAATCTGAGATTTTAAATCATCGCTCAGAAGAAGCCACAAAGAGTCAAAGTAAATCGAAGGAGACAAGTTTGTAGAGCTAGCGTTTTTCATCCGAATTAGTACCATATCCTTTTTCCAACGGAACTCCATCTCAAAAACACTTACTATCTCTATAAAGCGCGTGTTCGAATCCCACTAATGTTGTCTTAGTGATTATATTGAATATGATTATAGGCAAGGGTCTTGATAATGGAACCGCTAAATTTTATCGGTGGTTATCACTCAAGCATCACTAAGACAATCATTAGACAACACAATGGGATTCGAACACGCGCTGTAAGATAGTAAGCGTTTTTGAGATGGAGTTCCGTTCCGCAAAGGTATCCTTCTCCCAACAGAACTCCATCTCAAAAACACTTACTATCTCTATAGCGCGTGTTCGAATCCCACTAATGTTGTCTTAGTGATTAATGAATATGATTATAGGCAAGGGTCTTGATAATGAAACCGCTGAAATTTTATCGGTGTGTAATCACTCAAGCAATCACTAAGACAATCACTTTAGGACAACATCAGTGGGATTCGAACACGCGCTATAAAAATAGTAAGCGTTTTTGAGATGGAGTTCCGTTGAGAAAAGGATATATCCTTTTCCCAACGGAACTCCATCTCAAAAACGTTTACTTTCTCTATAGCGCGTGTTTGAATCCCACTAATGTTGTCTTACTGATTGTCTTGAGGGTGCTTGATATTGGGACCGCTAAATTTGACCGGTGTGTAATCACTCAAGCAATCACCTAGACAATCACTTATACAACATCAGTGGGATTCGAACACGCGCTATAAAGATAGTAAACCTTTTTGAGATGGAGTTCCGTTGAGAAAAGGATATGATGAACGTCAGTTCATTTTACCAACAGGTGATTGATTTCGATCGGCATAAAACTTCTTATGGAGTATGAAACTTATTCTGGTCCATAATTCACAGGAACTCTTTTTGAATTTCTGTCTGGTATTTTCTAGAATCTGAATTTAACAATTTGATTTCAACAATTTTTCAACTTTGATCGCTATCTTCTTTTAGGTGGATTATAAGAATGAAGTCTCATTTTGGCCAATGACAGACAAATATGTCGCCATTGATTCACAGGAGCGCGATTTCATTTGTTTTTAATTCGAGAAAATTTGACTTCTAGCAAGCTGGAAATGAAAATATTTTTTATTCTATCATAGATAGAATGTTATTTGACGTTTCGAACAGCCACGTTATCAGCCATTTTCAGCAAAGTGATTGAGGTATCTGGAATGAGACAAGTTCATAAAAATGTCATACATTCGTGTGGTACTTGGACATTCAGAGATGGTTTACTATAGTGAATTCTGAGGCTAGATTGCTGACCCACTTTTTCGCTGAATCCCTTTTCTCTTCTCACACTGAAAATGGCTGTTAAGTCGAAACGTCAAATAAAATTCTATCTACATGTTACATGTAACATGTATGATAGAATAAAAAATATATATTTTATGTCTCAAAAAATAAAAAAGATAGAAATGAAAAGTTCAAAAAAAAGTTCGTCTGATTTCAACGACAGAACCACGAAATTAAAGCTCAAATTAAATGATAAGGATGAGCATTTTTGCTCAAAAATTGAGATTTATAGAAATCGATTTTGACATTTCTGATAATTTAAATATCATCTATTGTTTTCGATATGTCATATTTACCTATAAAAATGTTTATTTTAGGGTTAAATACCAGTTTAATTCGAGTTAACGCAAAAAAATATTCAGATTTTGAAAATTATAGATTATTTTCAAGAATTTTATAAAAAAAATACTACCATACGATTCCTTGGGTTGACTTCAGTCAGAATAAATATCAGTATATCATGAAAGTAGCCTAGACAGTGCTAAAAAAATATGTCGAGAACCCTCCTTTATAGTGATTGAAAAGAACGAGGCTAGACTTTGGGGAGGTTGTTTATAAAATCAACGTGTATGATGTTAAAACAGTAAAAATCGCGGTATAAATACCGCTAGAGGGTTGCATAGACAGATGATTAAATCAGTCAGAAATCAGCTGACCATAACTTTAGGTACTACTGAGATTTGATTGATGACATAAAACCACTGTGATAAAATCGCTGACCTATGACGTCAGATTTTATCAGAATGTATTTATGATACATTCATGATAACAGTTATAACGGAGAAACATAATTTGATTTTTAATAAGTATTATACAATATAGTTGATGTAAAATGGCTTTGAAAAAGGGGTATTCGTGTGAAACAAAAAACTTTCTTATGTAGGTCATTTCACCAACCAAACAGCGCGTACAATTAGCTTATTGATGATGTAAAAAATAGAGCTTTTTGACTCAATTAAATTTCTTCAATTTTTAGCATCATAATTAATGATTATAAAACAAATTTCCTCGTTTTGGCGCGTTTTTAACCAAGGTTAATTTTTTAAAATCGACCTTATCATATATTGTTCTTATAAAAAGAATGTATTGCATGACGAAAATGTCCACGACTTATATCTTGAAAATCTTACCATCTATCAAAATCAACCTATAGTGTACAGTAAACTGTGTACAGCAGGGTCTGGCGTATAGGTGAAACCTACGTAAGCCTCCGCAATCGCCCACGCATCTGAAAATAAAAACTTTTTCTTCCTGACGTCCGGCGTATAGGTGAAAGGCAAAAGATATGGGTTTTTTTCAAAACTTCTCAGGCAAAAAGATAGGCGTTTTCAGAAAGCCAAAATATATTTGAGAATTTTTATAAATGAAAAACTATTAAATTAATTAATAGTTTTAACTTTTAATTTTATTAATCGAGTACAGTTGATTTGTCTTAAAAATCTGCCCAAATTTTTGTTCAAATAAATCCTATCAATTATTTCAAAGGCCATTTTTCACGATAACTATTTATATTTTTTGTTTGAAAATCAAGTTGAGAAATCTAAGATTTCAAATCTTCTGGAAATATCTTGTGCTATAATAAGTGCAGGACAACTACAGTCTACACCATTTCTTTGTAGTGGTGTATTAAGGACACAATTTAATTTCCATTCCTAGTTAATATTTTTTCCAGAATATTAAAATTCTCCGCATGATACGAATCATACAGGGGGCAATAACGGCCCTAGTAGCTTTATAAAATCTTTATTTGATATATTTTGTTGAAAAAATTAAATAAATATAGTCTAGAACCTAAATTCGAATTACTGCGTGAATCAATNAGGTGAAGGTTTTCAGCGAAAAAAGTTTCACCTATACGCCGGACCCTGCTGTACTTCAGTATTTACTCATCGCCAGGGTGTGGTCGTTATGATATTGTTCCCTGAGATGTGTTTTCGCGAACTCAGTAGTCAAACTGACGTCAAGTGAATATCTTATTCAGATATTGGTATTTTCCAAGTGATCAGAAAAATTATGATTTCAAGGTTGAGAGATATGCGCAGTTCTGGCCATCAGATGTTGACATCACATACTCCGTTCTTGACACGATTATGTCAAGAAAAATTAAGAGATTTTGCGTGTCGATAAGAATATTTAGCGTTAATTCAATTGAAATCGTTCTCTCGAAATATAGAGCAGGATAAACAAAAATTTGAAATTTTTTGACCAAAAAGTTGGGTCCATGAGAAAAATTGTGTCAATAAAAATTTTCAATAATTATGAACAAGCGCTGCTTGTAATTGAAATGAGGCGTATAAATTATAAATATAAGGCGTATAACTCACAGTATAAGTATAATAGAAGAATTGTTCCAATGATTATAAATACGGACCAAAAAGTATTCAATGTTGTACAACTTATTATTTAAAAAATTATATTGCTTTCATATAATTAAATTTTTCAGAGTTTTTTTTTTGGTTCGTCGATTATGAGCAGATTGAAGGTAATATTCAAGATTATAATTTATAGTAAATTGGATTTAAGGGGGTAGGTGTCGTCATTTTTTGAGGCCTTTATAGAATTAATTTATAATATATTAATATCGGTTACGACTAACGTTGACCCAAGGAATCTCATAGTGGCAATTATTTGTTTCAAAATAATCTAGAAAAAAATCTAGAATTTTCAAAATTCGAATATTTTTTAGCTTAAACCCGCATAAAACCGGTATTCTACCATGATATGAACATTTTTTATTCGTGCATATATGACTCGCATCGAATTTTAGAAATTTCAATTATTTTAAAGCAAAAATGTTTAACCTAATTATCGAATTTGACGCTGATTGGTTCGAAATTTCGATTTTTTAATTAGTTAACTCTCAACTTCCATTTGGAGGTACTTTTGTTCCGATCCGACGTTTTTTTTTCGAACTTTTCATTTCCGGTTTATTTATAGTCAAGTTTCTAGAATTCTAGGATGAAATTCAAAAATCGAGCCAAAAATATTGACGACACTAAATTTATCTACCTGAGTCAAAAAACGGTCTTATTCTGAACATCCGTCTAAGCGAAGTATCAGTTTGAAGACGAAAAATTGTAAAAATTACATTCAAGAGTGATTCTAGAAAATACAAGAGCGAAATTCAAAATAATGGGCCAAACATATTAAGAACCTCACTTATTCCGTACTCTGTGTAAATTTTCAGATGCTTTGTATGTGGGGCCTAATAGAAGTGTAACTTTGAAATAACGCTTGGATGTTCTAGAATTAACTCAGCACCTGGTGATGTGATGTAACAATTTTGAGTTTGAGATGTGTAATCGTTAGACGAAGAATTGATCTACAAACAAGTATCCCCAGATTTTTCACAACTGCCCTAGAATTATTCTGAGGCGTGATTGAAAGGTACCAAATTACGGCACCTACCCCTTTAAGGATTAATTTTCTTAGTTTCAAAGTTGATATATCCCTTTAACACCTTTTGGGTGATTTGATAGATGTAGGCTGAAAAGAAGAGAAAGCGGCCTCATGATTGGCTAGAAGGGGTCTCAGGAGTGTTAGGATTGGCTCCCCCAACCTACATCTTTCAAATCACCCAAAAGGTGTTAAAGGGATATTTAATACTAGACTAGAAATGAAAGTCTCGAAAATTGAATGGGATCAGATCAAATTGACACCCTTTCACTACTTAATCTAATTTTGAATTTTACGGATAGGAAAATTCAACAGAAAAAATAATTTTGTTTTTCGGTTCCTGAGCTATTTTTACATTTTCAGACTTCCAAGTTACTGGACAATAGAAAGACCACTAGTTTTTGAAACTATCTGTATGTTTTTAAGGTTTTTCTTCACGTAATATGCATTTTCATCTTGGTGGTCTTTTTTCTCTACAAGACAGATCCCTTTGAATTCCAAAGGTCTAACTATGGCAATATACAATTTATTTTTGAAAATGTTCCAATAGACAAAACTACTGTCATGCTGGAAAGGACAACATCTCGGTCTAATCCAACCACCACAAAAACACCATTTTTATCGGGAAAAGATTTAATAAAGAAAAGATTTTCGACAAGAAGAGAGCACTTGATCCAAGCTTGCAAAAATGAAGTTTCAATAGGAATGGAATCTTATGTTATAGAAGAAATCGATCAGCCACGGCCAATTTATTATACATTGATAAATACCAAATTATTTTCTGCGCAATTCCAAAGGTTGTTACAGCCAGTTTTTTCAGTTTTTGGAAAGCTGCTATCGTCTGATGTTGATTTATTTTATAACAATTGAAATTTTGTCGTAAAAATTCGTAATTTTGAGTTTTATAAACACCATAAAATTTTTAATAAGATCATCAAACAAAAAAATTCGGCATTCTTTTTTGTTTCATAAATTTAATAATTAAAATATCTCATATGCAATTTCGCCAATTTGAGGTATTGTTCTGATTTGAGAAAAAAAATAATAATTTTTGAAATGATTTTTTAATACAACTATACGTAAGATGATATTTCTGAGCGATTCCCGCCACTCTAGTCTCCAAAAAATATATATAACTCTAGAAAAGTTGATATTTTATTAATATAGCCGAAATACTATCTTACCGGTTCTTCACCATTATTTTTACTCAGAAAAGTTAAAGTCAGGCATCTTTTTATCAATAGATTTTAATACTGAATGAACCGAAATTTAACACATTTTAATTTAGGTTGGGAGCACTAATTGGAAAAAAATTCTGCTGCATCTTTCAGATGGGTTACCAAAAGAATACAAAGAACATGCTAAAAACAACGAATTTCAAAAAATTACTGGTAGCCTTGCTAATGATGTGAACATGTTGGAGCGAATGAATTTTTTTGGCCTCAACAGTACCGAGAGAAACTTCAGATTAAAAACTTACAAAAAAATAATAATGGTTCGAGAACCTATAAAAAGGCTATTATCGGCATATACAAATAAACTTGAGAAACCAAATTCAAAAAACCCGTGGGCGTCAGCAATCAGTCAAAAAATCCATCGTTTTATTTCAAAAAATGAGGAAATAGATCAAGCAACATTTTATGAATTTTTAAGAGCGCTGGTGGATCATAATTACAAGTCAATTATTCAAAATGAGCATTGGGACAGTTATTCGAACTTATGGTAAGACTTTAAATTGTTTTATCAAAAACTAATCACCAAAAAAACTAGATAGAAAAAAATATTCTGAAATGACGTCAATGAAAGTTTATTTATAGCTTTATTCTTTTGGTGGCGCATATGTGACACGTACTTCAGGGTAAAGTTATAACATCAAAAAGAAATTTCTATATCTGTGAATTTTCATTTATTTTATTATTTTAAAGTTAAGGTTATTCAGTTACATCTGCCCAATTAAAAATTTAAGGATTTTCAATGAAGATAGTCTTAAATTCCGAACTGTCGTGATTAAAAATTTATCTACTAGTATATTAAATTTATTAATTTGAAAGTTTTGGCTCACGCATCCTCTGGGTAAAGTTTGAACAAAAAGTTTCGATATCTTTAAAAATATCCACAATGTGGATTTCACATGATCTAAAGTGTAAAAACTATATCCCTTTATCACCTTTTGCATGATCTGAGAGATGTGGGCTGAAAAGAAGAGAAAGCGGCCTCATGAGTGGCTAGAAGGGGTCTTAGGAGTGTTAGGATTGGCTCCCTCAACCCACATCTCTTAGATCATGCAAAAGGTGATAAAGGGATATAGTCAAACATTGAATATAAAGATCTTTAGGCCTGGCGATTCGCGTACGCGTTTGACCAATCAGAGCACCAGAAATAACGACGTTGATCAATAAGAGCTTTAAAAACAAATTTAAACGCATTATTATAATAATTAAAAAATATTATATGCACATTGTCATATTTTTGCTCCCATTCTTGATTTTTGCACAATTTACTATCCACCAATCAAAATTTTTAAAATTGCGGAGCACCTACGTTTTTGCCAAATTTGAACTTTTGATAAGCGGATAGTAAATTGTGCAAAAATCAAGAACGGGAGAAAAAAATGTGACATACTGTGACATATTTTTCACTAACGATTCGGTTTATTCTTTTTTTAATGTTATTTTCTGAAAATATCATTATAATGTAATATTATTGATATAATCATAGTCTGATATTATATTCAGTACAAATAACTGTTTATTCATTTTAGTTTTCCGTGTGACCTACTGTATGACCATATACTGAAACTTGAAACAATTGACGAGGATTCACAATACCTTCTCGATATGCTAGGAGTCAAAAATGTTACTTATCCGGCTGGTTATAATCATAATTCTGAATATATTGATGTTGTTGACACAATTCCAAAAGACCTACTGAAAGCTGTGTATGCTCATATGAGACGAGATTATACTTTATTCGATTTTGAAATGCCTCCTTTCATAAAATGATAACTGAATANTTTCTTATTTAATTTTTGCTGTTATTTTCAGAATAACTGAAGTTCCATAATACTTATGATTGTCTGAACAGAATCTCACCTTTTAAAATCGGTGCATAACCGAAATATTAACTCGAAGACTCACTTTCAGCCAACTAGTTGCCATACACCCTTTATTCACACAATACGTTTGTGCGTTTTTTTCTTGTAAATTTTCACAGTACTTATTTTTTGCAAAAATTTTCGGAATCATCACAAAAAACCAGCGTGAAACTTACAAAATTCTGTGACTTTTAATTCATTACAGCATAGGCCTAAAAAAAGAAAGCATAGAGATGGACCCTTTTACGAACGATAAAAAAAGTAAATAAAATATTGTTTTTGGTCAGGTTGTGCTATATATATCTTAAATCTTGGCTCGATTTACTATTAAAGGTCACTCTTCCGGGATTTAAAATAAAGAAAAAATAGGCTACTTTATTCACGGGTATAAATATGGTTTGATCCGCATTATTGAAAAGAACGAGGCTAGACTTTGGGGAGGTTGTTTATTAGATCAACGTGTATGATGTTAAAACAGTAAAAATCGCGGTATNTATACCATAAATACCGCTAGAGGGTTGCATAGACAGATGATTAAATCAGTCAGAAATCAGCTGACCATAACTTTAGGTACTTCCGAGATTTGATTGATGACATGACATCACTGTGATAAAATCACTGACCTATAAAAACAGATTTTATCAGAATGTATTTGTGATACATTCACCCAGGTCCACATAAGGAGAAATGTGATTGTAAATATGGTACAGGAATATTTATTTTGAAGTTTATGAATAAATTATAAACAGATTTCAATATTTTTCAAATAACAAAACATACTAAATTTATAAATAGTAACATCGAAAAAATAAATCTTTGGCCTTAATAAAATCACACTATCATTTTCCCTTCTGGAAACGCTTCCCGTACGGTACTTAACATTAGAATTCTAGCAACAAATGTGACTTCATAAGTCAATTTTAATATTTGTCTAAGGTTTTCAATTTATAAGAGATAATAATAAAATAATTTGATTTAAACTTCATTTATGAAAACTTAATGTTATTCTAAAAATACACTCAAATTGGGTGTGCATAACCTTGAGTCTAATATAAAAAAATAAAAATAATTCAATATAATTTTTTTTGTGTAATTTTTGAAAACAAAGTGTACTTAACCCTCAGTCTACCATTAAAAATATGAAAGTTTTTAGTCATACGTTTCGAATATTGTGAGAATAATTTCTGTACAGATTGTTTTTCGCTTTCCATTTTGTAAAGTGGCTCATTTCTTGTTCTTTTTGTGAAGCGCTTGATTTTTGCTCTTGCAACTTTTTCGTATATTTGGTTTGTAAATATTCGCAACGTTCCTGCGGGACGGCTTGAATCGATGATCAGTAGTGCAGTACTTTGGTTTGTTTCTCTTCTTTATAAATTGTTTCTTCAATTGGCATGTTGTTCATTATTAAATTTAATTTTGAAACAAATTCATAATCCGGACTGTTTGATTTTCCGTCTTTGTCTTCATTTTGAAGATTTTTTTGATCCCAATTATTGCTTATGGGTATAACGTCCTGGTAACTGTGCGTGAAGGAAGTTGACTTGTGATGATTATTCGTTATTTCAGGGCAAAGGAGCTTTTTCGCTGAATTGCTGCTCGATTATTGTTTTAAAAAGTTGATCTTATTACTTAATAAACTTTTCTTTATTTCATTGAATTTTTGATTTCGGTAATTTGTATTTGCAAGAATTGTACCACTAATTTTCAATACAGCGAGGTCTCTCATTTCTTGTTCGGACATGAAGTATAGCTGACTCAGCTTCTCTATTTAAAAAAAAAAGCTTTTAATAACTTTGAGTCATTTTGGTCGATGTATTGTATATGACTGACAAGCCTGAGAATTTCAGATTTTCTTTTTGGTAAAATTTCTTTAACTGCACTACAGTCAAAAAGCTCTGGAGATAGTCCAATTTCAGTTCGTCTGAATTTCACACGACATTCGTTCATTTTATGCCCATAAACAAAACAATTGTAACATTTGGTATCAAATTTCGAGTTTCTTCGTATAACTTTTCGTTTTAAGTTAACTTGTTGATTTTGTTTATGTTTTGACCAGCAATCTTCAATGTCATGAGTGTAGCTACAACAGTGATTGCAATTGCAATTATCTGATTGTTTGATCGCCAGGGACAAATTTGTCGCTGAGATTTAATTTGTAAAACTTGAATTCTCTATTTTCTTTAAAAATTTTGCTTAATTGTGCCCAATTTAACTGCTTGTTCGATCACTGAGTTTTTCCATCTGACTTTCGTATTTTTCTATTTTCTCCTTCAAGCACATGGAATTTTAATCATACTCTTTTTCAATCGTTTCTAATATTTTCGTATTTTGTTTATATCNATGAGTGTAGCTACAACAGTGATTGCAATATCTGATTGTTTGATCGCAGGACAAATTTTGTCGCTGAGATTTAATTTTTAAAACTTGAAATTCTTCTATTTTCTTTAAAATTTTGCTTAATTGTGAATCAATTTGAACTGCTTGTTCGATCACGAGTTTTTCCATCTGACTTTCGTATTTTTCTATTTTCTCCTTCATAGCACTGAATTTTAATTCATACTCTTTCAATGTTTCTAATATTTTTCGTATTTTGTTATTTTCATTGATATCGTTACTTCTATAATCTGTCTGACAGTTGCTGCACTTCGGTACAACAATTGGTATAACAATGTCGAGTTTCTTAATACAGGTAACCACATAATTTTCGTTCGATATATCATCACCCGCAACCCATAAATTAAAAAAATGTTTGTAAAATTTCTCTCGCATGATTCGTTTGAATATTTGGTTTAATATTTTCGCTTTTTGTCGAATATGTTGACTGTGAAAACATGCGTTTGGTTTAGATAGTAAGATGAAGAAGCGCGATACAGTACTATACTGTATAGTCTCAGTTTCGCTGGAGTCCCTTGAAAATTCACCCAATAATTTGAGTTTAATTCTTTATCGAATCAAAAATCCAACAAAATGTTTAATGGCATGATCGGCAAAATTTTGCACGATCATAAAGCAATTTGGTGCCCTAATAAAATCCTCCCAGAATTATTCTGTTAATTCTTCTTGCGTAACACTAGGTGAATTAACACTTAATGAAGATCTAACAGTAAGATGCTTCAAGGCAAATCAGCTATCTTAAGGGGGTGCCGTTAGTCCGGCAGATTGATACATTTTTTCAGAGCGATGTATGAAAGAAAAAAATTTGAAAATGTATAAGTGTAAATAAAGTGAACAGTGAAACATACGAGACTTTTGACTTTGGGAGGTTGTTTTTATTGATCAACGTGTATGATAATTAATGCAGTGAAAATTGCGGTATTTATAGCATAAATACCGCTAGAGAGTTGCAGCAACAGTTGGTTAAATCAGCTGACCGTAAATTTAGGTACTTCTGATATTTGATTGATGAAATAAAACCACTGTGATAAAATCACTGACCCTTAAAGTAAGATTTAATCAGAATGTATTAATGATACATTCAAAAGTGTTCATTTTTGCAAACGTTTATAATTTAATTTTTCTAACATAACTAAGTATCTGTGGGAATATAAAACAGCACTTTTCATTGCAACGACATTTTCAACTAAACCCGACTTTAAATTTTTTTTAAGGGGATTGTGGGTGCTTCCAGCTATTTGCTGGGGGAAAATAAGCCGTTTTTTAAACTCAAATATCTTTTGTGAGAATTAAGGAAACTTTATTTTTCCAATTGTATATTGTAGTCCGTAACCTTGAGAAGTCAAAAATTGATTCATTTTTAACAAATATTATCACATCAACCTTTAAATGCATAAAACCTAATTGCTGATATTTCTTCTCATTGAAGTATACCGTCATATCCACGTATCCAAAATCACATAATGCCGAGTATATTATTGGTCAGAAAAAAATTCTTTACAATCGCAACTAAAATATTTCATAAATTCATCTTAATTCGCCGAAATTATTTTTGAAAATTCCTTGCTATAGTTAAATATAGGCAAAATGTAGATTAATTTACGAAAAACATTTACCTCACGAACGTACATTCGATTTTTTTTTGTTTCATAAATCATTCTCATTATCTTATTAAACTTTTTGACTAAAAAAATTTTATAATTTTTTTCATATTTCTCGCAATCACTATTTTATGCTGATTTAATGCGCGCCATTATTACATTGATTAGGCTAAAATTGAAATATTGAAAAAGGGTTCAAAAATTGTAACAATTATAATATTGAAATATTTTTATTTTGTGTAATTTTTTGTAATTTGAGACTATCCAATGTTTGGAATTGTAAATAAATAAATTATTTTTGCAAGCAAATCCGATGTTCTAGAACAAGTTATTCGATAGGAAAAAACTTTTATTTGCTTGCAATCAATTTCTCATGTGCTGGATGGTCGGATACAAGAAAAACAATACCGAATTTGACACCGTGGTTGAAAATAACTACTGCACCCACAATCCCCTTAAGACGATATTAATAAACTTCAGCCATTTTTGGGTGTTATGCGCTAAAAAGTGGGTGAATCATTCTGTACATTACAAATTTCTTAAACATCAAAGTTTTTTTTTTCATGAAAAATGGTCAAAAAATGGCGAAAAATAGAGAAAACACCTTTATTAAAAATAAAAATTGACCTTCAATTGCGTTTTGATATTAAAATATGTTCTGACTATCAAATAAAATGACGCCTATAACACCCGACATTTTATTGAGAATCTTTTGCAAGAATAAAATTTTTCAAAATTGAGTGCCAAATGGCACTAACCGGTTGTGCAACCAAGTGTTGTAAATTTCATTAGTAGTTCAGAAACGATATTCGCTTCAAGCGACAAATGACCCTTCCATCGGTTGACATACGGAAACCAAATAGATACCAGAAAATTTCACAAGTTATTCTGCCTGATTTTTTATACAAAGTAAATTCAAAAATCCACCAATAAAATTTTGGGCTTGATTTGCGAAAAAATTTTCATAATGTTTTGATTTTTTTTTGAAATTTTAGTAGGAATTCAGAAATAAAAAATTCGAACTCAAATATTTCCTTAAAGAAAGACAATGATTTCAATGAGCTGACAGTGTCAGCCTGACACACTCGCGGCTGCAGAAATGAGGGGCGTTTTTCCAGGGAAAATTTCCCTGCTCCCCATATGTATTAGTGGTTGCGCTAACGATAATAAGCATGAAAAAAACTAACCCATTAACCTAACTCTTTCAATCTCAGAACAATATCTGTCATTTAATCACTGATTAATTCAGTTTTGACGTAATAGAATAATTTATGCGTAATATAATCGGGATATTGGCTATATCAAACAAATAATAGTTCATTCATTAAATTTAGTATTGTATACAGTAGTAAGATTTTAGCTAAGGCTTTCAGCTGAATAAGTTTAATTAATGAACTTGAAGTTCAATAATCCTGTAATTAATTTATTCTCCTTCACTTCTAACTGTCGATTTTGTTTGGTAGCTGAAGCTAAAGCACCAACTGAAATTGGACATACTGTAGGTCACATCACTGGTTGTCTGCTTAAACTATTTACATATTGTACTGTATGTCCAATGAAGCTAATAGTCTCAGCTCCGGCTAGCAAACAAAATACTGAATGTAACATACTGTCAACAAATATAATGTGACTGTATGAATGAACTATTTGAAACATATATCGATTTCATGATACTGTGGTTCATTCTGAATGAATCATTCATAAAATTAATTTGGTCGTATGATTTGACCAAAACTTTTAAGAACCAGATTAAGTTCACATCAAGTTTAATTTTTCTCATGAACTTTTCACAGTTTTTCTCAGTGAGATGAAAATTTTTTTTAATTTAACAACCTTTCATTCTATCAAAATTTAAAGTTTTAGGCATCTTAATTTCACATTTTAAACTCAATCATTTTAAACTCAATTTGTAAACTCAATCATCTGGTTTTTGACAAATGTTTTTGATATGTGTTTTAAGTCGATTACAATTCTTTGAATGATAAGCTTTCCAAATATTTTCAATTATCTTTCCAGTTCGAAAGCAATTTATAATTAACTTCGATGTGCACGAGACAATAGATGATTGTGTCGATTCAATTTAAATGTGAAAAATTAAATAAACTGAGATAACTTTCGGAAAAAATGATCGCCGATTTCTCTTTATAATACATTTCAAAATTCAACAATGTGAATCTAAAAATATTTCCTAAAATTGTTTCGGATAATAGGTTCAAATTCTATGACGAGTTGATTGAAAGGCGATTTTTCGCTCAAGTTTTACTTCTGGCAAAATACTTTTTGATCCAAATTTGGAATTCAAATTTCAAATAAGCCAGTTTTTAGGAAAGTGTTTTGAGTACAATTTTCAAAATATCTTATTTCGATATTAGTATGGATAAAATGATATGTTTTGAAAAAATATATAATTTTTGAAAATCATGCCAGAGTGGTACTCTTACAAAATAATTTCCTTAATATTGTAATATTAATCAAATAATTTCATCAAATCGAGAAAACTAAAAAAAAAATTCCTAAAAAACTTAATTTTTTCATGAATATTTTGAACTTATTTAGAAATATTATTTGATTCACAACAGATATACTCAATCAGACAAAAGAATTGTGTAGAACAGAGCGCTGCGCAGTTATTAAGATAAACATACATTTCCTGGAGCCTACCATGAGTTAGTATCACCTGGTTTAATTAACCTTGCTTTTCAAACGTTTTGTCTAGAATTAAACATAAAATTTCTAGAATATTAATTTTTTTTTTCGAAAATTTAACTTGATCATAAAGGAAACATTGAAGGTTGATCTCATAAGAGTTTTTTGTAAACAGCGCTCAAATAATAGCCTCCTGAAAGGCTATCGTACCTCGGCGGAACTTTTTTTATATGCTTCGGAGGGTTAACTGACATTGCTGGGATCATTAGTTTAGTCCAGCCACGCATTTGTACGTATATTATTAATAATTAAGACTATCATATTATAAATTTGAAATAGTAAATTCCAGGTTATATAAGTTTTTTGTATGAAAACAACGTTCTCATCTGTTTGTTTGCTTTCGCACATTTTTACACTCAAGTTCTTCTTGTAGTAGAAACAAAGTTATTTTTAGGGGCAAAATAAATTCCTAAAAAATAAAAAGTTTGGTCTAATAATTCAACGCAGAGGATATGTCAAATTAAATTTATAATTCATTAAAAACATACAGTATGCGTTTTTTTAGTCTCGAAATGGCAACTTGCTGTGAATGAAATTCCCGTCAATAAAAATTGCTACTAGGCGCATTATATTTTTAAACCCTCGCAATCGACGATAGCTCGGCTTTCAAAATATAATCCACCTAGTCACCATATTTTATTGGATGAAATTTCTTCCACAGAAAGTTGCCATTTTGGGAGTAAAAAAAACGTAGTGTATCTCTACGCTTTTCGGCCGATTTTCAATTTTGTGGGCCTCCAGGAGTTAACTCCTCTGCTGAGATGAAATCCTCACTGCCTAATTTGATTTTACTTCCTCAGACACTTTGTAATTGATTTTGATGTTTTTTGTAATAATGCATTTATTCGTTTGTCTTTTAAAAATTAAGTTTAAAAAATTGTGAAATTACATAACTGATGCAACATAAGGTTGCAGAATGAAAGAACATTAATAAATTTTATTTATTAAATTTAAACAATAATTATCTTTATTTTATATACACCAATTTCTGCTGAGTTGAATAAAGTTTCTCCGTGGGAATATAGCCAAAACCAGACATTAGACAAACTCAAAGTGTTTGTTAACTGACGACTTGTCACGGACAAACTAGTTGGTTAGCTCCCTTAGGCTGTCCATGGTCTTGATATAAAACCTAGCTAAGTTTTCAATGCCTTTTTTTATTCATCAAAACCCTGAGAAATGGCCAAATGTTTGCCTCCCAGTGAAAATTTTTTCGTTAATTACCGTTTTATTTTTATATAAAGGTGTTTACAAATATTTTAAAATCGAACTTTGTACTTTTTTGATGAATCGCAATTTTCCTTTTATATCGGCAAAAGTCCTTTTTTGCAACTATTTGGTCTTAAAGATAGAAAAATAACACAATCTTCAATTTGAAGCAAAATTCTTGGAGCGGCGATACACTTTGGCGCTAAAGGGCCGAAACTGGCACAATTTTCTTGTCTCGAATTTTTTTTAACTCTTCAAAGTGGTAATTTTGAAAAAATCTTAAAAAACGGTTTGGTCGAGGACAGCCTATGTCCCTGAATAATAAATGGAAAACTTTGAACCCAATCATAAATACTTGCGGTTGGTCCATTGGTTAACCAGCCTCCGTATTCTTTACCAATTGAACTGCGAGGAAAACCACTGATTGATGCACCAATAGCATCTTGAATGATAAAGATAATTATCAAACATAACTATTAAATAATTCAAAGGTTAGAATGAGTTATTGGTGGGGTTCGAATCGGGGGGGGGGTTGGAACTTTCAAACGAATTAATTTAGCTACAAACAAAATCAAAATTATAGTGTAGATTTTTAAAACTTTTTCTTGGGTGAATTTTGCAGGGATTTTTATGTTTAAATTTCCAATTATTCTGAGCGCCTAAACTCGCTTACAACTTATATTATTTTTGTCGTAAAAATGAGTTCATTTTCGACCAAAAGAGAAAAAAATATGTTGTTATTTTGAAAACTTTTAAAAACCTATTTTTTTGTAAAATTTCTTCCCCAAAAATTTTCGCAACAAACTTTCAGCGATATTCGTATCATTTGTATGTTCATCGTTTTTGTGAGATATGTTATATCCCTTTAACGACCTTTTGTGAATCTAGGATGTGCGGGCTGAAAAGCCGCCCCATGAGTGGCTGGGAGAGGTTTCAGGAGAGTTAGGATTGGCTCTCTCAACCCGCACATCCTAGATTCACAAAGTGTCGTTAAAGGAATATTCGTATCAACTACTAAATGTACTTAATTTCAAATCGATAAGTGGTATTTCCAAAATCAAAGCTACTCTAGAAAATACTTCTTGATCAATTCCGCGAAATAATATATTTTTATAAGCTACATGTAATTACTTGGTGAGAAAGATACTTTAATAGTTATTTAAAAATATATAGTATTGGTAACTTTTNGGGGGGGGGTTGGAACTTTCAAACGAATTAATTTAGCTACAAACAAAATCAAAATTATAGTGTAGATTTTTAAAACTTTTTCTTGGGTGAATTTTGCAGGGATTTTTATGTTTAAATTTCCAATTATTCTGAGCGCCTAAACTCGCTTACAACTTATATTATTTTTGTCGTAAAAATGAGTTCATTTTGGACCAAAAGAGAAAAAAATATGTTGTAATTTTGAAAACTTTTAAAAACCTATTTTTTTGTAAAATTTCTTCCCCAAAAATTTTCGGACAACTTTTTTTTATAATGTACCAAATTTTACTTCGAGTAACAGCTTATTTTTTCTCACAATAATTTTCGCAACAAAGCTACTCTAGAAAATACTTCTTGATCAATTCCGCGAAATAATATATTTTTATAAGCTACATGTAATTACTTGGTGAGAAAGATACTTTAATAGTTATTTAAAAATATATAGTATTGGTAACTTTTTCGTGTTTATTCATTATCAACCATTTTAATAATAAAGAAAATTTCGTACAGAAGTCTACAGTGTAGACTCTACACAAAATTTGAAAGTGGAAATCTAGAACTTAATTTTTCTTAAAATTGTTAAATAGAAGACTGGCATATATCAAACCAAAAATAAGACATGCCGATAACCGGGGGTTGGCAGAAAAACGGCAAAAAACGAAAACGGCAAAAAATCACTATTTTGACATTTTCGGTCAAGAAAATTTTATTTTTCCAAAAATAATTCGATTCATGTANTACTTCAGAGCGCGATTTAGATCCGAAAAGTATATTTTCAAATTGCAATAAACATTATGGTGAAGTTGATTAGGTAAAATATGCCTTTTTTGAGAAAAATCTTCTTTCGGTGAAACTTGTTGTTCTTCTTGTTTATTCAAACTCGGCCGTTTCATTCTGATGAAAAAAGCTTCGGCCTTCATTCGGTGTTGTTTAGAACGAAAATTTATTTGAATTATTTTGAAATGGGTTTAAATAGTTATTATCCTGACCAAAGTATTATTTTCGACCAGATATCTGGAGTAAAACTTAGGAGTTTGATCAAAATGTTTTGAATATCCTTTTCGGAACAGAACTCCATCTCAAAAACGCTTACTATCTCTATAGCGCGTGTTCGAATCCCA
>SCLH01000758.1:67691-92632 GCA_004367855.1 Oikopleura vanhoeffeni | reverse complement strand
TAATTTACAATTATATGATTTCTATAATAATTTAATAGCACAGACGACATCGCCGTTTAACAATTTTCCCACAAATCTAAAAATATTACTTTAAAAAACCGTGATATTCTATCAACATTCTATCAATCTTTCGATTATAACATCTTGTCACTTGAGCACTTTTTGAGCTTTTTATCATTCTTTCGTATCGTGTTGTATCTATATATATATATCACCTTATCACGCTTTTTGGTTAAATCGTCGTAACCACTACTCCTCTAACGTTATTTTTCTTTTGGTTACGCATTCTAACCAAAAGTATAAAGGATATGGTTAAAAGCATATGGTAAGAATTATAGGTAAAATAAATTTACTAGTACAGACTCTTGTATTAACGATCTTAATAGAAAATTAAATATATCTTACATACTACTTCATGTAAATCTCCTTTATCCTTTAGCTTGTGGAAAATTAATCTGAAATATATTTTGTATGCATACACTCCCTCACACATGAGCGACACAAAATAACCTGAGTCGAAATGGGTAAACTAAATGGGTATCTCTTCCCGTGTTTTGTGTCGAATTTTGACATAACTTGTAGAAGTGGGAGGTCAAACTTTATCTCGGGCAATTTTTTTTCAAATTCCGCGATTTTTTTCTTTGAAATTTTGAAAAATCACTTTTTTTGGCGATTCTTTGTCGGTAAAAATATCTCCTCCTAAGTAAAATAATAAAATTCGGTCAAATTTTTGTTTAAAGCTAGCTCACACAAAAACAAAACTTTAACTCGGGCCGTTTTTCAGATTTCGACCCAAAACATGAAATATAGTCATCGCTCCTTAACTGGAACACAGCGCCCTAACTGTAACGTTAGTTTCTCTACGCACCATTATCCGTACAATGTAACCGTACTCGTCGGGC
Organism: Oikopleura vanhoeffeni; assembly: GCA_004367855.1. Taxonomy (NCBI): domain Eukaryota; kingdom Metazoa; phylum Chordata; class Appendicularia; order Copelata; family Oikopleuridae; genus Oikopleura; species Oikopleura vanhoeffeni. The sequence goes on along the minus strand of SCLH01000758.1, from coordinate 91,730 downwards.
CTTACTACCACTGTGCTCTGCTTCAAAAAGGTGATGTTGTCATTCATTTTATATGGACTGTATAATACAGTGAGTTCACTACTGAGCGTTTCAAAAGAAAATTTGCTTTGGTTTACAATAATTGTTTCACATTATATTTATTTCAGAGTGCGACCAAATTTTTAAATCTATCATTTTAAGAATAATAAGAATGCTTCAAGTGAATACGCGAAAAATTAATGTGATCATAGTGAGCCCCAAATAAGTAGCTTTTTAAATGACTCAATAATTTTTAATTTTAAAAAGTGATAAAAAAGGGTCGGCCGTACAACGGCCAAAACGTTATGACGGCCAAGGTTGTACAACGACCTCAAATTTACGGCCTTCAGAGTCTGATGATCAGACTGAACAAAAATATGAGTTTTTACTTTTAAATATTGAATTTTACTTTAATCCAATTTATTAATTTTAACGCAAGACTGTTGAGCAAAGAAATGTATTCAAATAATAAGAAGTGTTACAAAAATAATTTTAAAAGGAAATTATTGTTGCTAGAAATAGAGTTGAAATTCAACTTAGGGACCACTGAGTCAATAAATAAAAATATTGCAAAACTTAAATATAGAAGAAAAATTTTGGTCAAAAAAAGAAATGTTAGTCATCTATTTGTTCCAATTTGAAGATTAAGATTTAAAAATTTTAGTTCAACTTTGGTTTAACTTTGTCATACTTGTCTTTTCTGGAAATGATTTCGGTGATTTCTTGAGAAATCTGTCAAACATCTGCATTTTTATGAGGATTGATTGTAAATTTTGGAAGGAATGTCTTTAGAAGTATTTTACAGTATTTATTTTTAATTTTCATTGCGTTCAAAGCTCGGGTTTTCAAAATGAACAGCTTCTTTTGGTTCAGAATTCGTGGTCATCTAAAATTGTTTAACTTATATTTATTTTTTTCAGTAAGTTTTTGGAGTGAAATGCGCGTTCTTAAAAATCATACCGGTTCAATTTGCACTCCATCAGCTCCGTCAGGTTTATAGGTGAAAATTGATAAGAACCAACATGCCAGACCTAATATTTTGTACACTAAATGTAAGCCAATCCACGTGTACATAAAATTTTCTCTGTCATAAAGCCGACAACTCCCGTTTTCTCCACAGCTTGTTTGCCACAAAGCACAAGTTCTAAAATAAGAAAATTGCCTCAATTAAATTCAATAAAATTCAATAAAATTCCAAATATTTTCTTAGATCCAGAATTTAGGGGTAACGAAGAGGCTGTTTCTCGAGACTCAGAAGTGATAGATAGCTGAATTTTAAGCATGAGCACTTCCTATATTTTGTATTACAGCGGTTTGCTTAATTAAAAACAATAAAAAATAAAGGATTGAGATTTCCGATAAAATAAGCAATCTTTCCACACAGAATCATATGGGCATCAATAACTGGAAATTTATTTACTAAAAAAGGTCATAATTCTTTTTTCAGTGTAATTAATCTTTGTCATCGTGATACTGTAGAACAATTATGGAGTAATGACTATATTCTATACAACTACATTTTATTGTGCAATATACCTACTGACTAAAAATGTATCAAAAATATGATTTTTTACTCACAATATAACAAGGTATGTTGGGGAAATTTTTCTTCAAAATCCTATTTTTTGATCGAATTTGAAAAGTAAAATAAACCCTATGAGGTGCAATCTAAAAGCTAATTTGAGAAAAAAAAATTTAAAACAAAAAACTACTTAGTGACGCGCGCTCGCTTTGCACTCACTTTTAAAGTTGCAGTGCTTTTCTTCAAAGAAAAATGTGAATATTGTTTATCGACACTGATCCTAAAGGAAATGGTGGGTCAGCACGAACCATACGTGCAAAAAACCCGAGCTTATTTTTTGAGGAAATTTCTCTAAATTAACGGAAGGAAAATTTTGAAAATCATGTTATTGCTGGCAATTGTTAAATGGGGCTTATGTACTGTGCTGGTTTGAAGCTCCACAAATTAAAGTTTATTAACTGAAAAAAAAGACACAAAGACAATTTTCTTAGATATCTGCCGATACGAAGGGCTAGGATAAAGAATTACTCCCACAAAACATGTAAACAATCACTTTTTGACGGCGGTATAGGTTTTATTGATGAGAAAGTTTGACTCGGCTGGAATCCGAGTCGATGAGCATAGAGAACACTTATTGACACCTATGGCCCCTCTTTTTGGAAAATGTTCAAATCAATATCTCCTAGTAAATTCCTGAAGTTGTAACTACAATACGAATTGCGGTTATGAGGCCTCAGGACACTAACGTTTGAAAATCAGTAAAATGTTCGGTTTACGCCCGTCTTTAACCGCGCCTACACCAGGCCAAAACGCTTGAAATTAGCCCCTCCCACACACCACAATAACGCCAATTTCGGGGGAACGCACTCTTGGGCGGTTATTGCGGAGGACTGAATTTATATATGCGATAAAATATTTCATTTTTTTAATGACAACACTCGATCAGAGAGGAACTTAAGATTGGAGGGCTATTAAATGGTGTTTTTATTGAATTGTTAATCTTGAGTGTGCTCGATAATGGCAAGACAAATAATAATTGAGAGGTATATTTCAGGTGTATGCTACACTCTGGAAAACCATACATTTTTTCAAAATGCTACAATAATGAATCAAACCAAAAGATTAATTTAGAACACTGGACATAAATGACCAAGATAATAGTCTGCTTATTTAAAAGGAGCTATCCTCATATCGAGTATCTGAATAAAAAAGGGTTTCTCGTATCCTTAGCGCCATATTCAATGTTCATCGCTACATAAGAATCATTATAACAAAAAGTTATGAAAATTAAAGTTTTCCACCTCGACCACTCTGAAGTTTTATGTACGCCTGACAGTTTGGAAATTAATAAAGTACATAGCAATTATTATATTATACAAATTTTATTTATTTGAGAACAGACATAATGAATTATTTCGAAAATTTAATTATCTTTGGTCAATCAGTTTAGCCCGAAAAATGAATACCAGTTTTGTAATCAACAAATACAAAAAATTTATTCGCAGAGTGCACTATGGAAATATAAACGAAATTAATTAATCAAAAATTAGGTGAATTGTTTTGATATCGAAAATAGTATTTAAGGATGTTGGCAGCATGATTGGGCCTTTTTTTAACACATTTCAAGTGAAGTTCGAGAAGCCTGCTTCCAGAAATAATAATAATTTTTTTATTCAAAACGTAGACAACTCTTAATGGAGGAGCCAGTACCTCATCAGGTAGCATTCAGATACCGGAGATTACCAACGCTTAGAAAATGGTTTTGTAGCGTCCCTAAAAGAACAATAAAAGCCTACTCCTGCATTCTCTCTCCATCACTTTTGATATTCTGCAGAATTTAAATGTTAATACTCAATAATCTATCGCATCCGAAAACGTAGCTTTTCAAATTGTCTCTAGTCGCAAAACAGCTATTGGAGCTACCCAAAAGCCTACTCCTCCTTTGAACATCACTTGAAGGATTTTTTTTTAAATGTTGTGTTGACATTACAAATCACCGCAAAGGCTGAATTAAAGTCTAAAAAGGTATGCACTATCTTTTCAATTTTCTTCTCCAAAGTACTCAGGAAGCAGATTGGAAATTTACATAGTTTTGTGTTGAAAGATGTCTCAGAAATTATTTTGGAAATTAAAGAAACACAAAATAAAAAAAATTGAAATATAACGTATTTTTGGCAGTATTTACTCGATTTTAAGTGTCCTACATTCGCAATTATAAACAGAGAGGTGACAAATAAATTCCTAAGATCGCGCATTGGTACCGAATTTTCACTTCAAATTTCTTCTCAAAATCTTACTCAAACTCTTACAAAAGCACTTACTATTTTTTAGTGAAAAAAAATAAAAATTACTATGAAAAAATTCTAGGGCATTTTAAAATAATACTCAGAGTGGAAAATTCTCGTACAAAGATGGAGCAATCAAAAAAAGTTTTTTCTGAGAAATCTAGCACTTTCGTGGCCCACAATAGCCTTACAAGAGAGTCATCAATTGTTGCAAGTGTTTGTAGGTATCCAGACAGAGAGAAATCTTTGCAATTTCTTTGTATATGAATAATGAAAGATGACTCCTCTTAACGCACTAGCATATACTTTCATATGCTTATTTGAAAATCATAGTGATACTTTTTTGGGATTTTCCGGTCGAAACTATTTGGAAATATATAAAAAATTCTACGTCCCACCATATATCTCTTGTGTACAAATGAAGTTATTTGTCTAACTATTTTATTCTGGAGAGAGTGCAATATATAGCACCTGAAAATGAGTGGGAATTGGGAACTTACGTTGCGGTACCATTTATTATTTGGTATAGGAGTATAGTTCTCGTTTTTGTTTCTATTGCGAGGCTCTAGTTTTATATCGTTTGAATCAATAATCTGTGTAGGCAATGACAATTTATACGGTTGAGTCCATAGCCATATACAATAAATTAAAAACACAAGAAAAAATGGTTCGAAGAAATCAAAAAGAGCGGTTAATTAAAATATCTAAAATCCCGCAAAAATCAAGACATTAAAATGAGAAGATTTTTTCAATCTTCAAAACTTAGAATATCATCGTCAAAGCCCTTTTTATTTTTTCCCGGAATTCATATAAAATTTATCACACTGCAAACTTCGCCAAATTGCTAATTTGAACCGCCAACCCCCAGCGTAAAAATTAACATTAAATTTAAATCTCTATCGCAAATATAAACTATTATTCTTTCGATGTGCTAAAATGACGGTTTTTTTTCGCTCTTTTTTCAAAAATTTAAATTTCGGATTTTGACGTACAAATCATATAAAATTAAATTATCTAAATTTTGGTGGTCGAGACCGTTTTTTAGAGCTTCTTATTAATAAAAAATGAAAAATAAATTTTGATGTAATTTAGCCACCTTTGATAACAAACGCGCTTTTTTTGAGTGTTTTTTCAAAAGACGATTTATAAAGTAAAAATCGATCGGAAAAAAATCAGATTATACAAAGTGAGCTCAAAAGTGGCAACATCAAGAGAAAATAAATTGAAAGTGCATATCTGTCAAAATGAACCGAGGCCCTTAATACCGCATCTAGAAAAAAATCTAGAATTTAAATTAAAAGTTTTCCGAGTTTTCAACTTTGTCCTAATATGAAATTTTGGTTCAACTTAACGATAATAATATTTTTGGTGTCCGCCACATTTTTGAAAATTTTCAGTAAAATTCCTTGGTCACGGAAGGGGCCCTCTTTGAAATTCATGGGCCATGAATCATGGCGCTCTCTTATTATTATAAAACTTACTTGTCGACCAAAATTCCGCCGATAATTGGTCCTGGGATTGTTCCTATTAGTCTGAGAAAAAGAATATTCAATCCCATTGCCTGTGACCTCAGTTCTGGTGGCACCATACGTAAAATCGAATTTGTTGCTGGTACACCATTTACAAAAGTGAAAAATAAAGTACAGAAATATAAAGCCAAAAAAACTTCGTAATAACAAGCATTTCCACGCGGGCAACTTCCTTTTATTACAACTGGATCAGCTTCTTGTACACATTGACAACTGGAGATCTCAGAAATATTTTGAGAGTTACATCCAGCAAAACAAGAGGAAAAATAAGAAAGTCCATTTATACAAACCGGATCGAATTGACTGAGATCGCATTCGCAAATAAGTTCTTAAATAAATATTACAAAATGTTTGACATGACAGTCTGTCATTGATATAATGGGATTTTCCATGGGAGTTTACACTAAATTATGGCGTGAGTACGCAAAACAATGATAAAATTTCTCATATTTCGAAATTTTACATTTTCCAAAAAGCCGTAACTAAGGTAGGCCCGACAAAAAAAATTTGCCTACGATTGCTGATTTTTTGATATGCTCTAAGAAACCATGAAATATAATGATCTATGCGAAAAGATTTCAATATTTCACTAGGAAAGTTTTCAGAAACGCAAAAATTTTGAAATTAATCCAAAAATAACTTCAAGCCAAATGATAGGCAATTTCAAATACTGTTTTGCGTTTTTTAGAGCTTTTCTGGTGAAATTTTGAAATAATTTTTCGCATAAATCATATGTTCATGATTTCCTAAAAAATTTAAAAAAATCAGCGTAAAAATTTTTGTCGGCCTACCTTACCGTGAATACGATTTGAAAAAATCGTTATTTTGAGAGTTCCATTATTTTTTGAAGCCTTTCATACCTTAAAGTTGTTGTTTTTAAAATCATTAGGCCCAATTAGGCTAGCATATACGTTTGGTCTGAATCTCGCGGTCGTATCTCCACTATGTGCAAATAGTTAAAATTTATTGGAGAAATACAAATTATAAATTTTTGAAGAAAAGAACATTAATAATGTTACATTATATAAAATCGAAAAAAAAGACTATGTCACACGGCGGTCAACTTTATAAAGACCTATAAAGGGGCCCTTTAACTTGTTCCAAATCAGCTGAAATTTTGGCTGTGCAACTCTTCATCGAAAAAACAGACTAAAGAAATTTCGCAACGGCTTTTTTTTCAACGAATGCTTTTCGCTGATATGGTCAATTTCAATATTGGTCTGATTTCGCCTAAATATGGCCAAATTGAAGGCCCGTAAAATTCTACGGCACAACTGTAAATTTTTTTTTTCATCGTGAAAAAAAACGTTGCGAAATTTTTTAGTGCTTTTTTCGATGGAAGAGTTCACAGCCAAATTTCAGCTGATTTGAAGCAAGTTAAAGAGCCCTTTATAGGTCTTTATAAAGTTGACCGCCGTGTGTCACATACATAGTCTATGTGTCAAAAATGTTCTCAAGTATTACTTGACAAGTAAGTAAACTGTGTGATGAATCTAATATTCACCTGAATTAACGTTATTTGTGACATCGAAACAACTATCATCAAAATTGGCTGTATCAAAAGCTGATAAATCGCGGTCATCATCTGTGAAATTTACACCATTTCTATTCATTGCTTTTTCATATGATAAATTAGCCCCCACAAATAATGTCTCATCACAGTGGTAAAATATCACGAATGAACTTAAAAAGTTGAAAAATATTTCAGTATTTTAAAAATTAAGGTTTTTGGGATACTAATAGTTGTATAGTCGTATATTTTTATCACATACTGACGTCTACAGTCCTCATCTTCGGAACGAGATTCGTTAAATAAGTTTTGTTTTTATTATGTTTAAAAATATAATTTAACAATCTAAAATGTATTGTTCTATGCTTGAGGTGTCGGTGGTCTCAAAAAATCTACACGGACTAATTTTTGTAAAATTCAAAAAACATTTCTTTGTACCATTATGTCTCTACAAATATCTTCATTTAATAATTTTAAATTTGAACAAAAAACGGTGTGAGCGCTTTGTGGTCAAAATAAAGTAAAAACTGTTATACCGTTTACAGTTGAGCTTTTGAGAACAACTTATTCGATTTATTTCTCAGATAGGTCAAAATAACCAGGACGTTTGAGTACGTGGTGTATCTATNAGTGGTATTCTTCATATTTTCATTGAGTGATTCCAGAATAATAGGTTTCAAAATTTTTGAACAAGAAATGAGGAAAATTTTCAGAATATTTCTAATTATTTATGACCAAAAATCACTGAACCATGGCATTTGGGTTTTCAAACAGCATATAAAAAATATGTGGTCAATTAGTCGAAAAGTTAAAGTACCCATTTTGTAGAGTTTTATTTGGTTATTTGAAACAAATATTGAAAACAATTTGAACGAAAAATTTATTAAGGCATTTTTTCATTATGTTTGGAACTTTTATCGAAAATTTCTCGAATTCGAGAAGTTAAATTCGAACTCAAAATTTTCTTAAAAAGTCATAATGCAAAAATTCGCTCGTTACAAAAGTTGCCTGGATTATGAATCATCACTTTGATGGTATAATGGGAAGAATATTTCAATCCAGTTAAAAGTTTTTCATCAAGAGGCCATATTGGTATCTGTCAAAATGCACCGAGGCCCTAAGGGTATCCCTGCTCCTAATTTGACATATTCTCGATAAAATATTAGCCAAACAGAGCTTCAAGGATATAATTCAGATTAGCCAGTTTGTAGAACTAGCCTTCATCTTGCGTAAAACATGTGTCAAAACTTTTTTGCATGACCACACTCCTTCACACATAAACGGCACAAGAGCCAAAACGGAAAATCTATCTCATCCCAGGTTTTATTTTGAAGTAAAACCAAATTTAATCATAACCTGTATAATAAGTATTTGAAACTTCTGGGGAGCGATTTGTCGATAAGTGCTATATTCATTCTGGAACATGTAAAAAACCGGTCCAATATACCGGTTTTTGGACTTTTTTCATCGGAAAATCTATCTCCTCCTAGGTTGAATTTCAAAATTCACTCAAATTTTTGTAAACGGTAGCTCGAAACAAATAGGAACTTCTGAGGAGCCGTTTTTTTCAATTTTCACCCCAAACTCAAAATATGAATTTTTCAAGGTCACGTGGAAAAATTTCCGAAAAAAAATGTGCTTCGATTTTTTGAAAGTAGGCCCAAAAGAAAGCTGGTTAAACACTGAAGAGAAAGTTGGCTTTCGTCAACCCGATATTTTGAAGTTTTAGTGGTCAAATTGACACAAACGTTATTTTTGAACATAATTTTGAGAAAAATACTTGGAAAAAAATCGAAAAACGCAAAAATTTCGAAAATTTTTTTGTTCTTATTTGGGTTGTTTTGTGCTTTTAAAACACAAAGGATTGATTTGGTACATTTTTATGACATAATAACTGCAGAAAATGTAGGAGCAGGGATACCCTTAACAGCTGATCTGAAATTTTTAGATTTTTTTACCCAAAAGCTCAAATGTCGATGGTTTCTTGTTTTCCCAAAAATTTAGGCCTTTCTGATAAACTGTCTTCTAGAAAATGCCGATAACCACCTTTTTCAATGCGGGAAAAAACACCCCGACTGTTTAAAAACACGTTTAAATAGTTTGCGATAGCCCACTTACAACTAAAATAGTCAACTTTTATGAGCTGGAAATGATACAAATACTTGTTCAATCGAGGATTGTTCCAGTAATACAAATGCTCTTGGAATCACTGATAACCGATTTTATTATGGATTTTTTATTGCTGGACAATTGTTAAATGGGATTGGTGCTGCTGCATTATNTGATAACCTTTTTTTTCAATTCGTGACCTCAATTTTAAAATTTATTATTTTTATATTTAATTGAAAAATGTTATTATCTACCATTTTCCTTTTACTTGCATGTCAGGATAATTCAAAATTATTCATTTTGTTGAATGTTTATGAAAACTTATCAAATTTTGACAACCGATATCAACATTTAAGGGAGTGGGTGTCGCAAATTTGAGCCTCTTCCGAGGCCATTTCCCGCCAAACTAGCAAAGGTGATATTCCAAAAACATTTGTAACTAACAGAACCAATCTTCGCGGTAATTTAAAACTTAACCGTAATATGATACGATCCCACCTACGCTGACACCTACGGTTGTAAAAAGCTTCTTAAAAAGACACGCAGTTCGTACCTACTCCTTCAATTTTCATCATTTTTTATCATTTTTACTCGGAATTTTGCTTTTGGCAGCCAAAAAACGAAAACAAAAATTATTGATTTATTTATGATTTAAATTGAAAGTGCGCTAATTTGTTTTCTTTTGACGCTACCGAGTTAAAAATCCAAAATCCTTAAAATGTCTGTATTTACGGAATAAATTATTTGAAGCATTTTTTCTGGTTTCTAAATTTTGTCAAAAATAAAGGCTCAAAATGAAAACTTGAATTGGCCCCCTAGGGACGCCGAATCAAAATTTCAAAAAAAAACTTTCTAATGGAATGTCAAACAAGGCTTGTGCTTTCAAATGCAGTATGAGCCGTAACTGTTTCTTCTAAACTGGTGGAAAAGATACTTTTTGCCTGAGCCTCCCAAACTAACCATTTCAAACAATTTGGCTAAAAATGAAAAGTTGACATGGCCTCCCAGGAACGCCGAATCGAAATTTAAAAAAAAACTCTCTAATGCATTGTTAAACAAGTCCTGTGCTTTCAGATGCAGTATGAGTCGGAACTATATCTCTCAAACTGGTGGAGGAGATACCTTTTCCCTGAGCCTCCCAAACTGATCATTTCAAAATTTTAATTTTTTTGCGTTTTTGTCCGCCGAAAGCAAAATTTAAAAACAAAAGTAATTTTGCATTATTTTTTAAGCTTCTCTGGAGCCTCACACAAAAACGTAATAAAACTGACCAAATTGAAGAAGAAGGTACGAACTGCGTGTCTTTATAAGAAGCTTTTTAAAAGCGTAGGTGTCGGCGTAGGTGAGATTGTATCAGATAACTGTTAAGTTTAAAATTACCGCGAAGGTTGGTTCTGTTAGTTACAAATGTTTTTGAAATATCAGCTTTGCTAGTTTTGCGGGAAATGACCTTGGAAGAGGCTCAAAACAGCGACACCCACTCCCTTAAGGATGTGGGGCACGATAATTGAGATTTCTCAGAAAACTTTTTTGATTGCCCCATTTTGTAGAGAATTTTCCACTGAGTTTTTTAAAGCGTAGGATTTTTTCTGAATTTTCATTTTTTTCAAAAAAAAAGTAACTTTGAGATTTTTGAAGATTTTTGAGAAATTTGAAGTGAAAGGTACCAATTTCGATCTAGAATTTATTTGTCACCTTTCAAAATTGCGAATGTAGACANAGAGAGATCCACTAATTGTTGTTCTTAGTGATTATATTGAATTATATTAAAGCGCAAGGGTCTTGATAATTGGTAATCCTGCTAAATGTTATCGGTGTGGTAACAACCAAGAATTACTAAGACATCACGTTTAGACAACATAGTCGAGATCGAACACGCGCTGTAGGAGATATGTAAGAGTTTTGAGATGGGTTGCGTTCTCGAAAAGGATATACAGTTCGGCAGTTATATTTAATAATAGTATATATATCATATCCCCTATTCACACTTTTTGTGTTAATTGTACCCGGCCCTATACAGCTTGAATAAACACACTACGTTCCTAATTCAGGTTTGCCGGAGATATTTAACAAAAGTGTTGACGAGGGATATATTCCCTTTCATGCATTTTGGGTTTAGAATGTCGTTTAGTCTCACTACCCCTTCTATTACTTGGTGATTTAAGACGTGTGGCTACGCATTCTAATCCAGAAAAGTGATAAAGGGATATGTCGTTCCGTCTTTAAGAATTATTTTAGGTAATAGTGTTTGATTATTTGAAAATTGAATCGATATTTTATCAATGTCACATCTTATAAAAAATGTTTCAACAACAAATGATCGGTTAACAAAAAATCAATGGTTTTGATATCCCCTAAACATCATAAACTTTCAGAATACAGAAATCTCTATTCTGAAATATTCTTCTGCCTACAAGAAGTTCCCGCAAACAAGTGTCAGAATTGCGTGGTTTAATAAACATTACACTTTTTTCAACGCGAATGTGTTCACCCGTATAAGCCCTATTTGAATTTTTACAGTGCAATACTCATACATGAGAAGTTTTTTATTGAGAACAAACATAAAGATGTATAAGTTTACGAGGTAAGAGTGACCAAGTCAATGTTTCAAAGCTTCATAAGAATACCTTGTTTTCAGAAATTTAAAAACATTTGATAAGACAGTCTTTATGTTCACAATAAAATCTCGAAGTCAAGTGCAAATGATTTCAAATACATTTTGTTTTGGTCAGAACAATTTAAAAGTTCAATCAAAATAACTTGGCACGTTAAAAATTGTGGAATATTTTGAAGACAAACTGCATCAGTATAATTAATTTGCATTTCTTGACTTCACGTATTTTTGCAATTATTTTTCCACATTCATTAGTGATATTACTGTATATGTTCAAATGTTTAAATGTTGCTGAAAAACACAGGTTGTATATTATATTTGTTGTATATTATCGACAACTCGTCCCTGTCCTCTTTATAATCAAGCTCGTACGTAACTAAGTTTGTACAATAATATTTATAACTAGATTTAATAGACAAGACGATACTCGCCGTGTGAATCAATTTCCAGAAAAGCTAAAAATTTACTAAAAAACGTGATGATTCTATCAATCTATCAATATCTTTCATATCAACACTTTCCACGTGAGTATTTGACTTTTTATAGTCTTTTTAACGTCGTCTGGTTATATATATATTCCCTTTATCACGTTTTTGTGTTAAATGCGTATACCACACTCCTTTAACGTATTGATTTTAACGTTGTGGCACCATTTCTTAACGAAAATGTGATAAAGGATATGGTAAATGGCATACGGAAAGGCATGATGTAAAAATAATTTACTAGTAAAGATCTTTGTTGGAAGAGATTTGGATATAAAATATAATATATCGCGTAAATACTACGTCAATGATAATTCTTTATGTTATTAATCTATTATCTTTAAGTTATTCGAACGCCTACGCGTTTTTCATTTGATACAAAATTTTTACTTTTTCCCATATCGCCTCTGAAAAGGTGCCCATATCGCCAAAGTATTTGGCGGAAACTTTGGGATAGTTGAGTCCTCCGGGGCCTCCCCCTGTATTTGATTTCTAAAGTAATGTCAACATGTGAAAAATTCATGTTATTCTCTCGATTTTTTCAGCAACTTTCTAATAATTTGTCCGAAACGAATTTTTCATTCAAAACACCATTTGAGTAAAAAACCCTATTTTTACAATTTGTTATGGGCATTGTGTTATAGATAAGGATATTTTTTAACAGAAGATTTATCCGTGTTAATTAATCGTCTCTAAGCTATGATCAAAAGTCTCTCTTTCGCTATGTTGTCCCGCCAGAATGTTATTGCGCGCGACCCCGGTGCGGCCCTGAGTCGAGCCACCTGAACAAAAACACACGACAATAGAAGAAACATTACAGTATGAAGTGTGTGTATATTTTAAAGAACTAGCATATCAGTAGAACTATCCTTAGCTGTAGAACCATTAATGTGAAATATTTTTGTATGCTAATCACTTCCCTCACAGGTGACATGAGCGACACAAAATAACCTGAGTCGAAATGGGTAAACTAAATTGGGTTATCTCTTCCCCGCTTTTGTGTCCGATTTTGATCATCAACTTGTAGAAGTGGGAGGTCAAACTTTGAAGCCTCGGGCAATTTTTTTCAAATTCCGCGATTTTTTTCTTTGAAATTTTGAAAAATCACTTTTTTTGGCGATTCTTTCTGTCGGTAAAAAATACTCCTCAGCTAGGTAAATAATAAAATGTCGTCAAGATATTTTGTTAAAGAGCTAGCTTCACCATACAAAAACAAAACTTTAACTGGGCCGTTTTTCAGGATTTCGACCCAGAAACATGCAAATATACGTCATCGCTCCTTAAGCTGGAACACAGCGCCTAAACCTGTAAGTTAGTTTCTCTATCGCACATTATCGTACATGTACCGTCACTCGTCGGGCCTTACTAACCACTGGCTCTGCTTCAAAAAGGTATGTTTTCATTCATTTTATATGGACTGTATAATACAGTGAGGTTCACTTACTAGAGGCGTTTCAAAAGAAAATTTGCTTGGTTAGTCAAGCATTTTCACATTAATTTTTAATCAGAGTGCGACCAAATTTTTTAAATCATTCATTTTTTAAGAATAATAAGAATGCGTCAAGTGAGTACGCGCAAATAATTAATTGTGATCATAGTGAGCGCCCAGAATAAGTAGCTTTTAAATTGACTCAAAATTTTTAATTTAAAAAGGATGAAATAAGGGTAGGCCGTACAGACGCCAAACCGTTTGACGCCAAGGTTTACAACGACCTCAGAATTTACGGCCTTCAGAGTCTGCTGCATCAGACTGAACAAGAAATCTTGATGTTTTTACTTTTAAATTATTGAATTTTTACTGTTAATCCTAATTTATTCTAATTTAACCAAACTGTTGAGTCAAATAGATCAATGTTGATTCAATATATAAGAGTGGTTAAGAAAATTAAATTTTTAAAAGGAAGTTATTGTTGGCTAGAAATAGAGTTGACATTCAACTTAGGGACCACGAGTCAATAAATGAAAAATTGCAAAACTTACATATGAGAAGAAAAATTTTCGGTCAATAAAAAGAGATGTTAGTCATCTATTTGTGCCAATTTGAAAGATTAAGATAAAAATTTAGTTCAACTTGGTTTAACTTTGTCATTACTGTCTTTCTGGTAAATGATTTCGGTGATATGGAGAAAAATCTGTCAAACATCTGCATTGTAAATGAGGATTGATTGTAAATTTTTGGAAGAATGTCTTTAGAAAGTATTTTACAGTATTTATTTAAATTTCATTGCGTTCAAAAGTCTGGGTTTTCAAAATGAACAGCTTCTTTGGTTTCAGAATCGTGGGTATCATAATAAATTGTTGAACTTATATTTATGTTTTCAGGCTAAGTTTTTGGAGATGAAATGCGCGTTCTTTAAAAATCATACTCGGTTCAAATTTGCACTCCATTCAGCTCGTCAGGTTATAGGTGAAGAATTGATAAGAAGCAACATGCCAGACCTATATATTTGTACACGTAAAATTGTAAGCCATCCACGTGTACATAAACATTTCCTCTGTCAGAAAGCCGACAACTCTCGTTTTCTCCACTAGCTTGTTTGCCACAAGCACAAGTTTCTACAATAAGAAAAATTGCCTTCAGATTAATTCATAAAATTCCAAATATTTCTTAGATTCCAGAAATTGGGGTAACCGACGGAGGCTGTTTCCTCGAGACTCAAAGTGAATAGATAGCTTGATTTTTAGCTGTCTTATTTTGTGTTTAACGTTTGCTTAAAAAACATAAAAAAAGATGAATTTTCGATAAAAAATTTTCCCCGAATTGGCATATAATAAGGGAATTTTTTTCTAACTATTGTGTTCAGGTATGTAACTTTTCTCGCGTGATCTAGCAGTTGGATGCTGCTGATTTCAAACTAATTTATTGTGCAACTCTGACAAAAATGTATCAAAAATTATGATTTTTAACTCAAATAAAAGTTTTTGGAATTTTCGTTCAAAATCCATTTTTGACGAATTTGAAGGTTATAAAACTTGAGTGCCGTTCTAAAAGCTATGAGAAAAAAAAAATAAAAAAAAAAACTCTTGTGTACCGCCTCGCTTTGCCACTTTAAAGCAGTGCTTTCTTCCCAAAAAAATCTGATATGTTCGACAAATGAAATGGTCAGCGAACATGTGCAAGCAACACCCATTATTGGAAATTTCTCTTAAATAAAAGAAATTTGTAAAATCAGCGCTTTGTTAGCCGGCGGTAAGTCTCATCAAATTAAAGTTTACTACTGGTAAACAAAAGAAAATTTGGATATCCAGGAGCTTAGATTAAAATTACTCAAAAGAGTAAAAATCACTTTTGGACCGGTATACGGCCGGTCCGGTCATACATAAACTTTTTGACACCATTTTTTGAAAATTTCAAAACACAATCTTCCTTAGAAATCCGAAGTTGTGACTCAACGATTGCGGTTACGCTCAGGACTACCGTTTGAAAATCAGTAAAATCCGTCGGTTACCCCTTAACGCCCAACCCTAAAACCATTGAATTTCCCCTCACACCTCAAAACGCCATTCGGGGACTGCCACTTGGGCGGTTATTGCGGAATAATATAATTGCGATAAAATATTCATTATTTTTAATTGACACAAGATCAGGATAGACTTTAATGGAGGCTTAATAATTTTTTTTCAACTTTACTTTGTGTGCTCGATAAATGCATAGACAAATAGGGTTTAGTTCGGTACCTCATCGGAAACCATTCATGCCTTTTTTTCAAAGAATCACAGTATGAACACAAAAGAGTTACTTAGCACACTGGCTACTCAAATATATCGTGCTCGATTTAAAAGAGGCTCTCTCAATCGTCTGAAAAAAAGTTTCGTATCCTATGCGGCATAAGTGCCACGCACAAAAATCATGAAAAAAAAGTTATGAAAAAGGTTTTTCCACTCGAACTCTGAAAGGTTATGAGCTGAATTTGGAAAATTAAAAGTAACAACTATTATTCAAATTATTGGTAAACAGACTTGATTTTTCAAAAAATTTTAATTATCTTTGGTCAATAAAGCCGAAAAAGATGAGTTAAGGTTTTTTCAACAAAACAAATTTATTCCAGAGTGATATGGAAATTATGAAACAAAAAGTTAAGGCACATTTAAGTGAAGTGTTTTGATATAAAAATTGTATTTAAGGATTGGGCACGATGATTGGGCTCTTTTTACACATTTTTTCAAGTGAAGTTTTCCTGAGAAAACTGGCTTCAGAAATAATTATTGTTTTTTCCAAATACGTAGTACAACTCTTAAGGAAGGTGCCAGTACTATCAGAGCACTAATACCTTAACCAACGCTAGAAAAATGGTTTTTAGTAGGCGTCCCTAAAAGCACTAAAGCCTACTCCTCATTCCATGCTCGCCTCACTTTTTATTGAATGCATTTTAGAAATGTAGATATATACTCATGCCCAAACGGTCAGCTTTTTTCAAAATTTGTCTTAGTGGTCAAAACAGCGTATTTGGAGCCTCACGCAAGCCTATCCTTCGATAATAAGTAGATTTTTTTATGTGCTAAATTCACGCAAAGGCTGAATTAAGGCTCTAAAGACGTAGCCTTTTTTCAATCTGTCGGTCTCAAACGTCAGGAACGACCTTGGTGAATTTCTTAGTTTTTTTGTTGAAATTCCTGAACTTTTTTGCAATTACAAAAAAATAAAAAATTGAAATTTAACGTTTTTTGGCAGTATTCGATTTAAGTGTGTCTGACATTCGCAATTTTGAAGGTGACCAGAATTAAATTCTAGAAATATTCGAAATTGGTACCTTTCACTCAGAATTTCCAAAAATCTCAAAAATCCAAACTTACTTTTTTCTTGAAAAAAATAACAAATTCCGAAAAAAATCCTAGGCTTTAAAAAAACTCAGGGAAAGTGCTCTACAAAATGGGCAATCAAAAAGTTTTCTGAGAAATCTCACTTATCGTGCCCCACAGTCCTTAAAGGGTCACAATGTCTGCCAGTTTGAGGTACAACAAAAAGTCTTTGCTATTTTTGTTGAAAATGATTATGACGGAACTTCCTAACGTCCCACATAATTTCTATGCTATGTTGATAAATCATATGACATTTTTTGGATCTTCGGTCGAAACTATCTTTGGAAATATATAAAAAATTCTCCCCATTCTTGTTCAAAATTTTTAAACGAATTTTTCTAAATCCTTACTGAAAATTTGGGAATTGAACTACTTTCACTATATTGTATATATGTCTTCGTTTTGTTTCGTTGCTTCTTGTTTCATTACTTCTGAATCCTAATTTTTAGCAATGAAATACGGTCGGTCAGAAATACATCAAAGTCCTTTTTTATCCGATTTATAAATTTATCACACTTGGAAACTTGCCAAAGCTTAAGCCGACACCCACCCGTAAAAGTAATAAATTAATAACTCATGAAAATAAATATTCTTTCGATGTGCGAAAATGACGGTTTTTTTCGTCTTTTTTAATAAAATTTAATTTTCGATTTTGACGTACAACATCATATAAAATTAAATTATCTAAATTGGTGGTTCGAGACCTGTTTTTAGGAGCTTCTTATAATAAAAATGAAAAAATAAAATGTGATGTTATTAGCCACTCTTGAATAACAAACTGCGCTTTTGAGTGTTTTTCTAAAGACGATTTATAGAAGTAAAAATCGATCGGAAGAAAAAACAGATTATACCAAAGTGAGCGTCAGAAAGTGGCAAGCATCAAGAGAAAATAAATTGATAAGGTTGCAATCTGTCAAAATGAATCCGAGGCCCTTAATACCGCATCTAGAAAAAATCTATATATTTTAAATTAAAAGTTTCCGAGTTTAACTTTGTCCAATATGAAAATTTGGTTCAACTAACGAGTAATAATATTTTTGGTGTCCCGCCACATTTTTGAAAATTTTCAGTAAAATTCCTTGTCGGAAGGGGCCTCTTATGAATTCATGGCCATGAATCCTGGCGCCTCTCTTCATTATATAAACTTACTTGTCGACCAAAATTCCGCCGATTAATGTGGTCCTGGATGTTCCTATTAGTCTGAGAAAAAGAATATTCAGATCCCATTGCCTGTTGACCTCAGTTCTGGTGGCACCATAGTAAAATCCGAATTTGTGCTGAACCATTACAAAAGTGAAAATAAGTAAAGAAATATAAAGCCAAAAAAACTCGTAATAACAAGCATTTTCACGCGGGCAACTTCTTTACTCCAAACTGGATCAGCCTTCTTGTACACATTGACAACTGGAGATCTCAGAATATTTTGAGAGTGTTATCATCCAGCAAAACAAGAGGAGAAAAATAAGAACAGTCCATTTATACAAACCGATCGAATGACTGAGCCGCATTCGCAAAAAGTTCTAAATAATATTACAAAATGTTTGACGATGACAGTTCTGTCCAGATATATAGGGATTTCCATGGGAGTTTCACTAAATATGGCGTGAGTTCCGCAAAACAATGATAAATTTCTCATATTTCGAAATTTTTACATTTTCCAAAAGCGTAACTAAGGTAGGCCCGACAGAAAACAATTTGCCTACGATTGCTGATTTTTTGATATGCTCTATAGGAAACAGAAATATAATGATCTATGCGAAAAGATAAGTATTTCCTTAGGAAAGTATTTTTCAAGAACGCAAAAATTTTGGAAATTAATGCAAAAATATACTTTCAGCCAAAGAGAGGCAATTCCAATAGTGCGTTTTAGAGCTTTTCTGGTGGAAATGTTGAAATAATTTTTTCGCATAATCATATATTCTGATTTCCGTAAAAAATTAAAAAATCAGCGTAAAAATTTTGTCGGCTACCTTACGTGAAACGATTTGAACAAAGTCTTATTTTGAGAGTTCCATTTATTTTTGGAAGCCTGTCAAACTTAAAGGTTGTTTAAATTCATAGCCCAATAGGCTAGCAATATACGTTTGGTCTGAATCTCGCGGTTCGAATCTCCACTATGTGCAAATAGTTAAAATTTATTGGAGAAATACAAATTAAAAGTTTTGAAAGAAAAGAACATTAAACTGTTACACTTATTATAAAATCTAAAAAAAAAGACTATGTCTACAACGGGGCAACTTTACTAAGACTATAAATGGGGCCCTTTAACTTGTTCAATCAGCTGAATATTTTGGCTGTGAACTCTCATTCGAAAAAAGACTAAAAAATTCGCAAACGTTTTTCAACGATGCTTTTCGCTGTGTTCATTCATAATATGGTCTGATTGCTAAAAGATAGTGCCAAATTGAAGCCGTAAACTCAGGCCAACGTAATTTTTTTTCATCGTGAAAGAAAAAACGGTGCGAATTTTTTAGTTTTTTCGATGAAGAGTTACAGCCAAAGTTCAGCTGAGTTTGAAGCAATTAAATAGAGGCCTTTATAGGTCATATAAGTGTGACCGCGTTGTGCCATACATAGTCTATGTTCAAAATGTCTCAAGTATTCTTGACAAGTAATAAACTGTGTGATGATATAATACACCTGAATGAACGTTATTCTGTGACAATCGAAACTAACTTCAAAAGATTGGCTGTACAAGCGATAAATCGCGCTCATTCTGTGAAATTTACACCATTCTATTCATTTTTTTTTTTTTTTTGTTTTTGGCTTTTTCAATGATAAATACCCCCACAACTAATGGCTCATCACAGTGGTATAATACACGAATGAACTTAAAAAGTGAAAAATATTTCAGTATTGTTAAAATTAAGGTTTTGGGATACAAATAGTTGTTATAGTCCGTAAATTTCTTATCACATACTGACGTCTACAGTCCTCATCTTCGGAAGAGAAATTCGGTAATTAAGTTTGTTTTTATTTATGTTAAAAATATAAATTTATTCAATCTAAAATGTCTTGTTCTATCTTGAGGTGTCGGTGGTCTCAGAAAATCTACCACGGACTTATTTTGTTAAATTCTAATAAAAGCTTTCTTTTGTACCATTATTGTCTCTACAAATATTTCATTTAATAATTTTAAATTTGAACAAAAAACGGTGTAGTCGCTTGTGGTCAAAATAAAGTAAATAACTGTATCCCGTTTACAGTAGCTTTGAGAACAATTATTCGTATTTATTTCCAGATAGGTCAAAATACCTAAGGACGTTTGAATAGTGTGTAATCTATCATCTATATTTTGCAATTTACCGGCAATAAAAAATTTATTAATTCAGCTAAATGTTGAAAGCTTACCGAAAATTATTTCTGAAATGTTCAACTGAGGATTGAGCCTTGAAGCAATCACTGAAAATAATTTTACTCGTCGGTATCTTAACGCAAATCCTCTTTCTGATCCTAAAAATCTTGAAAAAATCCAAGAAAAACGTTGTTTTCACTAAAAAAATCTACCGACCCCTTAAAGCCCTTAATCCTATGACCCCTAAGGATGGGTGTCGCTGATTTGGGCCTCTTTCAAGTCAATTCCCGCCTAAACTAGCAAAGGGAATTCCAAAAGCATTTGTACTAACAGAGCAACCTTCGCGTGATGTTAAACTCAACAGTAATGATACAATCCACCTACCGCCGACACCTACGCTTAAAAAAGCTCCTACAATACACTGCAGTTAGTGCTACTCTTTCAATTTCCAGTCTTTTTATTATTTTTTGTGTCAGGCTCTCGAAGAATGCCTTAACAAATAATGCAAAAGCGCTTTTGTTTAAAATTTGCTCAGCGGCCAAAAAGCCAAAAAAACGTAAAACAAAAAATTATGGATTAGTTTAGTGATTTAATGAAAGTGCGCCTAATTTGTTTCTTTGACGCCTACCACTGCGTTAAAAATAGCACTCAGAAACCTTACAGTGTTTTGTAATTTACGAACAAAAGTATTTGAAGGCATTGTTTTTCTGGTTTCAATTTGTCAAAAATTAAGGCCGCAAATGAAAAGGTTACGGGCGTCAAGACGCCAAATAAAAATTCAGAAAAAAACTCTCTAATAGATTGTCAAGACAAGGCTGTGTTCAGGATTCAGTATGAGCCGAAGTGTATCTTCTACACTGGTGATGGAGATCGCTTTTGCCTGAGCTCCCAAACTAATCCCATTAAACATGTGGCTAAAAATGAAAATTTGACATGGCCCCCAAGAGACGTCCGAATGCAAAATTTCAAAAAAAAAACACGCTCAATAAATGTTAAAAAAAGTCCTGTGCTCTGATGCAGTATGAGTTTGAAACGTATCTCTCAAACTGGTGGAGGAGAAGATGCTTTGTCTGAGCCTCCAAACTGAACCATTCAAAATTGTTTGCTTCTTTTCGCGTTTTTGTCCTGCTGAAAGCAAAATTTTAAAACCAAAAGCGCTTGCATTATCGTAAGGCGCTCCGGAGCCTGACACAAAAAATAATCTGAAAAATGATGAAATTGAAGAGTAGGCACTAACTGCGTGCTTTTAGGAAGGTTTTTAAAAGCGTAGTGTCGGCGTAGTTGGGTTTGTATCAGATTGACGTTGAGTTTTAAAAGTACCGCGAAGGGTGGTTCTGTAGTTACAAATGTTTCTTGAAATATCACCTCTGCTAGCTTGGGCGGGAAGACCTGGAATAGGCCCAAATCAGTCGACACCATCCCTTAAAGCGACAGATTCAACATATGAAAATCGCGCTTTAAGGGGTCAGGAACTGTAGTCCCGAATTTTTGTCTAGGAAATTTCCTAAATTTTGAGGGTGATTTCGAGAAAATCATTTTGATCTGAGACACCTATTCGGCTATTTTTTGAATAGAAATTTGTCAACCTTTCCTGGCCAATGAAATTGTTAAACAAGTGACTCCAAAAATAAGTTGTTTTCTCACAGTTGGGTTAGTTTTTCCAACCCAGAGCCCTCCTATAGTTTGCCCTACTGCACCAGCCAAAACAACAACGGCTCCAACTACAATGGCTGCTGTACTTGCTGAAACTTCATAAATTTCTTCGACATATTTGGTTCCGTATGTAGAAGCATTTGCTATAAATCCACCTTCAAAACCACCGGCCATAATGAGAAATAAAAATGGTGGATTTTGAAGCAAGAGCCAAAATGATCTGTGTGAATCTTTTGCACTTCCGGTTTGTGCGGTCGTTTTGTCAATCTGGCCTATTTGGGGTATAAATTATACCGTATAATGTGATTTTCCTCAAATCGAAAATTCCAATATATTATGTTAAAGTGGTGAAGAATTTTTGAATTGCTGGGAAAAATTGCCCATTTCTTCAGCTGGATTGAAATAATCAATTACAGAGATATGAATTAACACGAATAAAAATAAGGAGATGCTTAGTCTAATAACTGGCTTACACACTGGTAACCTACTTAAAACATTATAATTGGTTTATTTGCAGCCATAGTAAGATGGTCTACAAATTACTATTTTTCGTTTTAATGGAATTAGTTTTTTTGCAAATCAGGTATAAATAATCATTTAGAACTTGATTATGATCTAATAACATCATTTTAAATTTTTGCTGAGCACATCTAGTAAATCAAAACGCTTGCATTCTTTGTTCTCCGCCAACCCCTCATGCCTATAATACAATTTGTACAATTCCCCCGCTCCCCTTGAAAACGTTATAACTTATAAGTGCGAAATACAAACACTTTGAATATTTCTACAGCAAAACTTATATATGTGTTTTGATATTTAAGGGCAATTTAACACGAAAATTTTAAATTTGGACTAATACGTTTGTCTCAATTAAAAACTGTATGAAAATGAGAAAGGTTATCAGGTAACGAAGGAGAAAAATCTGATCTCATTAAAAATTTGCTTGAATTTTCTGAAACTGCGATTTTAGATATTTAAATTAAACCCGCCTTTTTGATGCTCCTGTCTTCGAACCACTTGTTTTGCTGCAGCGGTTTTTAATTCTCGTGGTAAAAATGCGATAAGAATGCCGATAACAATGCCTGCTACTCCACCAATAATGTACCCGATCCACCAGTTTCCGATAAAAAGCTCATCATCTGGGACGTAGTCATTAACATTATTTGAATCACCGTCAACCCACATGCTAAATATAATATTTGTTTTTAGATAAAGAATTCAAGAGTTGTTAGTAAGTATTTTTGCTCTTTAGCAACTTTTTAATATATAATTGACCTTCTACTAGAGTACGTTGATCGATTACATTTCGCAAATCGTATGCCGACAAATTTTGGCAAAATTTTCCGAAGCAATACTTGGAATTTTGGAAAACGCATTAAAAATTTATTCAACAGATATTGTAACAAAATGACAGAATATTACTACGTTATGAATAATTTACCTCAATAATGCTCCACCTCCGAGAAACCCAATGGCTGGTCCTAAAACACTTGTGCCTTCAAAATAACCGATGGCCATAGGTGCACCTTTTTGACTCAAATTCTCATCAATAAAAACCGTGCCCGTTGTATATAATGCAGCAGCACCAATCCCATTTAACAATTGTCCAGCAATAAAAAATCCATAATAAAATCGGTTATCAGTGATTCCAAGAGCATTTGTATTACTGGAACAATCCTCGATTGAACAAGTATTTGTATCATTTCCAGCTCATAAAAGTTGACTATTTTAGTTGTAAGTGGGCTATCGCAAACTATTTAAACGTGTTTTTAAACAGTCGGGGTGTTTTTTCCCGCATTGAAAAAGGTGGTTATCGGCATTTTCTAGAAGACAGTTTATCAGAAAGGCCTAAATTTTTGGGAAAACAAGAAACCATCGACATTTGAGCTTTTGGGTAAAAAAATCTANAAAAGTTTCAAATTTTGGAAAAAATTATCAAATTTTTCATAAAATTTGTAAATTTTCTTTCAAAATTAGATAATTTTTCCCAAATTTTAAAGCTTCCGATCAAATTGGTCACTTGTTTTCAAAATTAAACTTAAATGTTAAACTTTTTATTTCAAATCCAAAATTAAAAAATTTGAAAACTCGGCCGATTTGGGGCTCATTTTTCAACAAATTTAATTCAAAAACATTAAATCCCGTTTTATCGGCCTTCGGTCGACTTGGGGCTCATTTTTCAACAAATTTAAATTAAAAACATAAAATCCCTTTTTATCGAC